>CAUYQG010177924.1:0-25664 GCA_963574415.1 Tarsius wallacei
ACAAAATGAATGGAGAAGAAAAACAAAAAGCCCAGAAACAAACAACAACAGCAACAACAACAAAAAGAACAAAGAAATTCAGATTGAATCCTTACATATATATTGACACACACTTTAAACTAAAAAAAATAAAAATAAAAAGAAGAAAAAAGAACAAAAGCAAACCAACCACAACAAAAAAACTGGAAGATGAACACTTGATCGTTAACATACACACATAAACAGAAAACAAAAAAAAAAAAAAAGAAGAAAAAGAAAAAGAAAAGAAAAAAAAAGGGAGAATGCAGATTAAACCCTCACATACACATTCATGCACAAAGGAAAAGTATTTTAATAATAGATGAACTTACAAACAAACATGCAAAAAATTTTTAAAATTAAAAAAAAACCAACTCTGCCCTCTTGTGGCAGGCTCTGAAATTGTTCCTCTCGTCTGCTCTTTTCTGCAGAGCTTCCACCTCTTTCACTCTCTCCCCAGTGTCTGGAGCAGGGAAGGAGGAGGGTCAGTAGGGGTGGGAGGGGCTGCTGTCCTCCCCTCCCAATCTCATATATTCAGGGAGATCTCCTCCGGTAAGGAGTTCTGGGATTGTCTCTTCCCCAGGTATGTACTAATGGGGTGCACCCTCATCAGGCCTATCCTGGGTTGGAGTTCTCCTATTGCAACTGATGTCCTGGCTCCAACTGGGTTTGTCCCTCTCAGTTGTGTCCCAGCTGTGTGGGTCTGATGTTCAGAGGATTGCTAGGGAGGAGGGGGATTGAGTCAGCCTTGGACTTAACACTGATCTCTTTGAAGGTCTTTTTCATCATTTTCTGGCCACACCCTTTTTCCTGAGACTGGATCAGGGTAGAGTGCGGGGCACCTGGGACTCAGTTCTCGTCAGGTTCCTCCAAAGTTTGTGCTTTCAGAATATTCTATCTGGGTCATGATCAACCCCTGAATAGTTGATCTGCCAGTCACAGAGATCGGTTCTGTTGCTCTGTGGTGAGCAAATCAGGGCACTTTCCTGCCTTGCCTTTAAGATGGTGGTGGGGTGCCTCCCTTGTCTTCTCCTTGGGACTCTACCTCTGGGCTCCCTTCACAGCCCCTGCTGCCAGTGTCCAGCCAGGTGCTGAAGTGGTGAGTCAAAGCCTGGGGCTGGCAGTCTCTCCTGCTGCAGTAGTGAGGCTCAGAGCCTGGAGCTGATAGTCTCTCCCCACCACATCTTTGCAGGAAAACTTTTGTCTGTTTAAAAAAAAAATGGTGCTCAGCTTCTGTGACCTGGGTAGCACCAGGGACCAAGCAGAGAAACTGCAGCACCAGCTGCTACACCAGGAGGGCCCTGGCCACTTGCTCACAAGCCCCCACTCGGTCTCTCCCAGTATTTGCTTCCCAGGAAGGGTTTTATTGATTAAAAAAAAAGAAATGATGCTTGGCTTCTGCATCCCAGGAATCATAGCGTCCAAGTAAAGCAGCTGCAGCACCAGCCACTGCATCAGGAGAACTCTGACTGCTAACTCCCTAGCCCTCACTCAATCAGCTACTCACATGCCTACTCACTCACCAGCACTTACACAAAATTTTCCATACACTCACTCACACTGGGACTCACTTAGTCTGTCTGTCTCAGCCGCCATCTTCCCAACCCCTTAACTCCTTCGTTTTCATTTAATTTTACTTTCAGCTCTATAAAGCAGGCACTACTATATTTTTTCTGTTAACTATTAGGTGACTAAGGTTAGAGAATTTATGTATTTTTTCTACTTCACTAAGGTCACACATATGAGAGTAAGATATGTAATCTGAGTTACTTGACTCCCTAGCAATTATTGTTTTGCATTCTAAATTCATTTTGTATTTATTTTTTACAACTTTTGCTTCTTTATAATTTTTCTTTATTCCTTAGTCACACTTACAAAATAAAATTTATTAACAGTAATCTTCATATAGCATATTACAGTTTTCCAAACATTAATATTCAATTATTGCATACATCACAAATCAAATCTATGTGTGTAATAGAGACAAAAAAACAAAGCTGAGAAAAATCACTCCTTTTCTTGCACTGCTTTGAATCACATTTCTGTATTGAAACATTGCATGGAAATCATTTTTAATTAAAATTGTATTTGTTGGCCGGGCTCAGTGGCTCAGCCTGTAATCCCATGCCTTGGGAGGCCGAGGTGAGAGAATTGCCCGAGCCAGCGGGTTCGAGACCCACCTGGGAAACTTGACAAGACCTCATCTCTACAATAAACAAAAAAAAATTAGCCAGGCATGTTAGCACATGCCTGTAGTTCCAGCTACTTGGAAGGCTGAGGCAGAAGGATCGCTGGAATCCAGCAGATCAAGGCTGCAGTGGCCGGGAGCCGGTGACAGAGTGAGACTCCAATTCAAAAAAAAGAAAAATTGTATTTGTTAATTAGTTTCATGTTTTTTTACTCAATGTTAATAATTCAATCAAAGTGAATTCAATTTTCTCTATATGTAGATACTGTGCAAAGATCTTGGGGTGAACCTAAGTGATTCACTGAAACACCTGAGTGGGTTATATGACTAATATGATTTTGGACTCAGATAAGTATTTTGAGATAAAAAGGCACACACTTAGGACACTGTGGGTGGCAATATTTGAACTATCCAGAAGCAGAATCTGAGATAAGTATTTAAGTGTAAGTAGTTTATTTGGTTTGTGATATTATAAAGCACTGGAAGTGGTTTGAGAATGTTTAACAAGAGAAGACAGAAAGTCAAAATAGTTCATATTTTTAAACATGTTGCCACTACTAGCTATTGAAGATTAATACAGATGAGGAGCCCTGGTGCACAAAATAGAAATCTTACTTATCAGTACATCCCACTCAAGCTCAATTGATTCTTGCTTGAGGGCTTTCCTAGAGATTGTTAATGTTCCTGCAATTCCTAATAGCCTGAAACTGGCAGTGTCATCTCTGAAGTTCAGCAAAGGCTGAATTTTTTGAACAGTTGCAAAGCAGACAGTTGGAAGCTTTGTCAGGAAATGTGGCAATGCTGAACATGAAGGAATATGGATATGCGCCAATAGCATCTACTATGGCACTTGGGAGTCTAAATCAGTGTTTGTGATCTTAACCAATGATATATTTTTACAAACCTGGTGCATTGCCTTGGAAGTAGAATCTAATGATCAGCAAATGATTGCCTGCAGCTTTAACACGTAATTAATTTGTTTATAGTTAGCCAAAATTTTCACATACTTTAAAATCTATAGGTTCCTTCAAGCCTATAAATATTTTAGTAGTATGATCTTCTTTTATAACTGCCATAAAAGAGAAAATATATTAACAAAACTAATAAAATTACATAAATGGATAAAAATTAATGTTCTTATGTCTTCATTATTATAAGTAATCTTATGAACAATACCTACTTTAAGTTGTCAATGTAACTGTAAACTATTATGTGTTTCATGGAAAGTATTATGCTTAGTTGTAAGAAAAAAAATGTTTTTTGGAAAAATAATTTCTTTTTAAGATGGAGTGTCCCTCTGTCATCCTGGCTGGAGTGTAGTGACATAGTCATAATTACTACTGTCTCCAACTCCTGGACTCAAACAATCTTCCCACCGCAGCCTCCTGAGTAGTTAGAATTATAAGTGCTCTTCTGAGCCAAGTATTGATTTTTTTTGTCTATATATTTGTATATATATATATCTTTGCCTTAAGAATTTTAAAGGCCAGGAACAGTGGTTCACATGTTTAATTCCAGTGCTTTGAGAGACTGAGGAAGGAGGATCACTGAGGCTAAGAGTTTGAGACTAATCTGGGCAACATAGCAAGACAACTTGGCTCAGAAGATTCAATGGACATGGAATTCAAATTCTTGCCAAGTGCATGAATCCCTATGGCTCTCTCTCTCTCAATATTATGCAAACCATTAGTCTTAATGTTTTAAGATAATAAACATTTAGTGCTTGCTAGACCCCCCAAGACCTTCCTCCACCATAGATAACCTATCTTCTGGAACATGTTTACCTTAAATACTCTGCAGCAGTAAAGAGAAAGCTGGAGAAACACTCTGTTAACTGCCTCTTCCCAGTGGTGATGTGCATCACTGCTTGGTAGATTTCACTAGCCTGAACTAGACTCAAGGTGTCAACTAACAAGGGAAGGCCAGTCATGTTAGGCGATCACTAAAGGTCTCTCCCAATAGTCTGCTTTTCTATTGGCCAATTAACTTTTGTTTATTTTCTTCCCCTTCTAAAAAACCTTGTTCTCAAAATACTGCTGACCCAAAGCCCATTTTGTTCCCAAGTAAAATTCCAGAATCTGTAGCTAGTGTGTAGTCACCTTTGCATGAGATTTGAATGTCGCTCCTTCGTAGTGCAAAGATCTCAAACTTGAAAACAAACAATAAACAGCTCTAGCATTTTACCCATATCACTCTATTGATAGGAAATTGTAGAACATTAACTTGATAATTCTAATTAACATACCATTTTGAAAGAGAAACAATGAGAGACAGCTATTCCTGCTGTTTAGCAGTTCTGAATGTCTACTGGACAGGTAGACCAAAGGCCTCAAGAAGACATCTGGAAAACCTACTGTGAGATATGGGGGCATGTTCTTGCTTTGACTTTGATTCTGTTCTCCAAGAGAAGCTGGCATGAGCTGTGGAAAATCTCTTCCTTGCTTTCCTAGCATATTTCTTGACTGTACAATGACAATAGGGTTACATTTAATGTGTTATAGTAGCAGACTTTTAAAACCTGGACTTATGGTTTCTTTGTTAATGCAGTACCTCAAACATTTTGTAGGCTTCTGATCTATTTGCTTCCAGTTAGTTCCAAGAGAAAAAACAAACAAGCAAATAAGAAAACACAACTTTTGAGACTATAATTTCAAATAGCTATTTCTTTGTTGCACCATCTCTGTATCTGCCTATCTTAATTTAAGAGGAGCAACCTCAAAGCAATTTGGAAAAAATTGAATTGGTCGCACCCTTAGTTTTATTTTTATGCAAAATTACTTTGCAAAACATAAGATCTTACTGGATATTTGTTACTCAAAGTGTCTACATTCTTATCTCTTGCTGTTCTTATCTAGTCCAGAAGGAATCTACATTTTCAAATATGCAATTCTGAATTTGCAACTCTGAAAATTATATCTTCCCATTAGTTTCTACTTGCATGCTTGTCAATTATTCTCTGGTCTTATATTTTTTTCTCATTAAAAACTTGCCAAAATCAATTGATATTAACCAAAATACACTTGTCATTCTGTGTAACTCTTCATTGCAGCTGTGTGGTGACTCTATTTATGCAGGATTTTTTTTCCTTTTCTTTTCCTTTTTTTTTTGTTTTGTTTTGTTTTTGTTTTGTTTTTGAGTCTCCAACTCATTCTCTCACCCGAGCTGGATTGTAGTGGAGTGATCATGGATAACGGCTCATTATAGCCCCGGCCAGCTGGGCTCAGGTGATTCTTCCTTTTCAGCCTTCCAAGTAGCTGAGACCACAGGTGTGCACAAACTCACTTGGTGAATTTTTTAATTTATTGTAGAGACAAGGTCTTGCCAAGTTGCCTAGACTTGTCTCAAACCCCTGGGCACAAGCAGTCCTATCACTTCTACTTCCCAAACTGCTGGAATTACAGGTATAAGTCACTGTTCTTAACATATTAATCTAGCTATTTATTAAAAAATATATTTTATTATGTCAAATAATACTCATATAATTTGTTTTATACTTTTCCTATAATATTCAGATTGTATTTTAGATAAATTTAAAAATTTTGATATATGTTTATACTGACAAGTAGAAATTGAATAGCTATAGTTTAACCATGGAACAATATTCCATTTCTAAGTAAAAAATAGTTAATTTTTCTTGTGATTTTATAAATACTGTTATGTTGTTTCTACGTTATTTTTTAAAGAATGCAATAAGCATTCTACTGTATGGATATCTTTAGCTTTAGAAGATATTCCTAAATTTCCCTGACTATGAGGTTCCATTTCTGTACATTCGCTCATTAACCTGCAACTAAATTTTTAATTATTTTTCTATCATGATGTATTTGAAATAATATTACATTATGGATTTAGTTTGCATTTCTTAATTACTAAAGAGCATGTTTCATAAATATTGGTTATTTGTGTGTGTGTGTGTGTGTTCTTTTCTTTTGGATTTTTACTATTGTATTATATGCCAATATTTAGAAGGAAACACTAAGATGGTAATTCAGACAGTGTGGTATTATGTAAGATAGCTAAATATATTGATAAAACAGAGCTCAGAAACTGATGCTTGCATATGGGGGCACATTATTCCTGATGCATTTCAAAGCATTTGAAAAATATCAGTATTTTCTGTAAGTGATAATTTGTTCTTTGTCTGAATATTTAACAAATGAATCTTGAACACAACTCCAGATACATTGAACATCTAAAATTGAAAAGTAAACAAATAACAATTCTACAAGCTAACATAGGTGAATATATTCATGGTTCCTGTAAGAAATGATACCTTAAATAGAGCACACCTCCACACACAAATGTTAAGTTGGATTTCACTAAAATCAAGAATTTATGTTCATCCAAGGACAACATTAAAAAGTTCAGTTCCATATTCATATGGAGTAATCTCAATCCACCCTATCTCTCCTGCTAAATGCTACCATAAAACTTGGACACAATGTATGGACCAATGTTTGATGTCTCTTAGTAAGTAAATAGCAATAGGTAAATTTAGATAAAAGACCTGAACTCAACGTTTCGTGAGCTATCAATGAGTTTCTATTATCTTCTCTGCAATCCCTATAAATGGACTCATGACAGTCTGAAGCCCAGAAAACGTTAGTACAGATAGAGAATGATCCAGAAAAGCTCTCTGTACTAAGAAAATGAAAAAGTGATCACAACATAGTAATTTGTAACACATATAGTGAAAAGAAACTGTTGTATCAACATATGAGTAATAAAAGAGAGTAAATCAACAAGAATTGAGTATGATTTTTTTGCAAATGAGATATATTAGTAATTTTTATATTTACTTTTTTTCTCTTTTCTTAAGAGAAACATGAACTCTAAGACCATGGAGCCCACGTCTACTTTATCTGTAACCATGACCTCATTTTCTAGAAATTGATTGAGTGTGGATCAAAACTGCCAAGCATTAAACCTTTTAAACTAGTGAATACATTTAGCTAAATTTGCATAGCTCTACTTCTGCTCCTAAGTTCCCTCCCTTTTACATTTTTTTTAAGCCCAAAATTTTGAGCCTCATTGACTGAGGCAATGCAGTGGAAATTGTACTTTTATGGAAATATTATGCCCTAAAATTGATGATTTATCTCACAGCTCTGTCCTTACTCACTAAACCACAAGATAGGACATTATTATTAAATAGATAGACAAAAAATAACATGCCAAACAAAGAATATTCCAGTGTCAACCTCTCTATGACTGCCATCCTTCAGGTACAGGCTTAGTAGAAGTATGCATGATACTCTGTCATCCTCAAGGATGGGTTGGTATTAAGGCAACTTTTTTTAAAGTTGGGAAGAACAGGTTATGTGTTTGCTTGTTTGTTTGAAGCTATATGTGCTAGCAATTTATTTCCTGGAATTGAACTCCTATGGCAATGTTTTCCAACTGTGAGTGAAGTTCAAAGCATCTGCAGATATTCTGGTTAGAAGTGTATCCCTGGACTCTGAATTTTAATCAAGTTCTCATTTTCATGCAGATGATTTCTGAAATATGTGTTGAGAAAACCTTATTCTATTTTGGTATATATAAAATAATTTAGAAATGAAATAAATAATAAATGTAATAAAACCTAAGTCTGGTACTCTCACTTTTGCTTCTGGAACCTCCCAGGGTTGTTCTAGCTTTCGGTTTCCCTTCCCATCTGCTAGCCACCAGTGAATGATGGCAGGATTTACCCAATATGCCTATGAGTTATCTATGTTGTCCTATATGCTAATTAATTGAAAAGTCTCTGACTAGGGTTTTGACTACATCTAACATCAGAAGGCTTGAGATGGGCTTTCTCCTGAATTGCATGATGCAGTAATGTTTCTGAGAAGCAGTATAAAGGTTATTTTTTGAATGCTACAATTGCACATGTCTCTTAGATGTAGGACTTTTTTTTATCACAAGAATTACACATAAATTAAGTCTGATAACTGAAAAAAGTCCTACAGGAATTGTCAATCTTATTCACATACTTCTTTATATTTGATATTATTTCTCCTTGGTTTTTATAAAATGTCATTTCACAGATTTTCTAATTAAATAAAATATATAAAAGTTAATTCTGAATAACTTATCTCTTAGAATAGAGTTTTTAAAATTATGATAAAATAAGTAATTATGAAATTCTGGATAAATAGACAGAGGAATGTCTTTTCTCTCTGATCCTAAAGATTAATATTTTCTCTAATAAATTATAATTACATTAACGTAAAGTAATACATATCACTTTATTCTAATAGTGTTACAGCTTTACTTTTAGTGACTAAAGCATATAATATCACCATTTTAGTAAGTAATCTGCATATATTTTAATTCAACTATATGTTACAGCAGCCACATAAGGGTATAAAAAGAACAAGTAAGATACATTGAATTGTTCAAAATGTGCTTTTTTAGCATTTATTTCAAATAAGCCTGCTGGAGTTTTGGCTTCTAATTTATTGATGTATTAACTTACTAGTCTGAAAATGTAGATTCACATTAAATGTTAGTTAATGTTAATTGACTGATGATTTTAGAAACCATTTTGCTCTTAGTGTATTTGGGTAATGAGATACTCCCAAATTAGGTGACTCAAACGCTTTTCATTTCTTTCCATATAGAAAATAAGACAATGTTTACAGTCCATTTGACTTATTTGCTTACCCCCAAAGAGCTACTACATGACTGTTATTATTGTGAAATAAAATTAGTACACTTAATATCTTTTGGTTATTTTAGAAACATAATCTAATTTAATTTCTCATTCTCACATTGTTTTATAAGTTTTCTCCAAACTCTAGATTCAGATACACTCCATAAAAATATCTACATAGAAACAAAATTGATCACTTATTTTCCCACAATTCTTTGAATTTTAATATTTTTTGATTCATGCTATAACAAAGGATTAAATTCCAACAAATATTTAGATATGCAAATCGCATAGTTACAAATATTTCTTTTTGAAATAACAACTTTAGTTTGCTTTATGTGAAATTAAAATTTAGAACACAATTGCATTGTGGTGTAATATTTTAAAATGAGAATAGGACAAGAGACTATTTTATGTTACTTTCTAATACATGATTTTAAATATCATTTATTCAGATAAAAGTCACAGACAGTAAGCTGAGGTTGCCAAAGCTGAGTCAGAAGCAGTCATCTCTCTATACTTCAGTGTAGTATCCCAGAAATGCACTATTATGTTTCAAACATTGAATGACAACTGATATTAAAGCCTTCCAAAAATGTAACTTGAGAGATAAAGAAAAATAATTGTTGACTTGGTAGATGACATTCAAATACATCACTTGAGGATACATATAATAGAACCATACATATTGGACGTGGAAGGGAAGAATTTTTATTTCAAGAAGAATAAAATATTTAAAATATTTATTTTGAAATTATTAATGTGTCCTTTACTGAAGGAATATGCAGTTTTTATGTATGATGTTTGACTTGAGGAAAAAATATAGTGCACAGTAAAGTTATATGGTTCATTTTGGGTGCCAAGTAATCATTGTTTTCCAGCGTAAAATTCTAAAACTTAGAGACTTAGATATTGGAAAACATGTCATGATCTCATTTAAATGACTAGTATTCTCACAAAAACAAATATGAATATAAAATTTTAGTTATAGCAACACTACAAAGGATTTTTGTTGAGAACAAAACAAAGATACAAACTCAGAAGGGGTGATTTGGTAAACATTCAAGGTTTTGGTAGGAAACTTAAAGCCTAAATTCCAGTGGAATGGATAAAATGAAAATAGTCTCACAAGAATAAAGCACAGTTTGAATAATCCCAGACTGACTAAAGGTGATTGGAGATTACTAGAGTCACCAAAATAGCTGCCTACCATGATTAAAAAAAAAAGTCTTTATTGTAGTAAGATAACATTAAAACAAATCCTCAGATCTTTTATGCTAACCTTTTCTATAAACAATGTCTTACACACATGCAAAATAAACAGACATTAAATAAGACCATATGTTAGAATTTAAAAAATTGTCAAGGGAGAAATCTCTAATTGCCTACTCATGAATCCATATATTAGAGTTATAAAACATATATTTTTAAAAAAATTATGATAAATGCACTAAAGGAAATAACAAACAGATAATGGATAATTTGGGGGAAACTACTATAAATTATAAAACAAGCAAATAGTGAAAAACAATAATTAAAAATAATTCAGAGTGCTCTTTGACATAAATTAATTACACATTAAAAGGAATGAGAGGAAAAAACTGAAAATGTAGAAGAAAAAATCAAATTTGAGGCTAAAGTTATAGCATGAATGCCATTAGAATTCTTTCTAAGAACAGGAATGATGGTTCATGCCTGTAATCTCAGTGCCTCAGGGACTGAGGCTGGAGGATAGTGTGATCCCAGGGATTCAACATCAATCTGGTCAGCATAGCAAGACTTCATCCTTATAAAAAGTATAGCAACACATGGTAATATGCATGTGCAGTCTTAGTTACATGGGAGGCTGAGGAAAGATAATTACTTGAGCTCAGAAATTTGAGGTTACAGTGAGCTATGGTAACATACCACTGCACTCCAACCTGGCCAACTGTGTAAAATGAGAGTAAGAATAAGGGCCAGGAAACATTTTAATATACATTGCAAAATAAATATAATACACATGCACACCATTATAAACCACAATTACATTGATGGGTTGGGGGAAGACAAAGAAAAATTATTTTAAAAGTAAGGACAAGACATAACCTTCAAATGAGTAACAAGAAGATTGTCAGTGGATTTCTTAAGAAAAATAATGAAAATCAAACTTATATGGAATGTTACCTTCAAACATATCAAAATACAAATACCTGAAAGTGATTGAAAGACTAACTAATGTCAGTTCTCTAAAAACAAAAGAAAATATTTATTCAGAGAATTAAAAATAGAGAAAATTGATCACCAAGATATGTACAGTAAGCCGGACTCGGTGGCTCAGCCTGTAATCCCATGCCTTGGGAGGCTGAGGTGAGTGGATTGCCTGAGCCGGCGGGTTCGAAACCCGCCTGGGCAGGCGAAACCTCATCTCTACAATAAATCAAAAAAATTAGCCGGGCGTGGTAGCGCGCGCCTGTAGTTCCGGCTACTCGGAAGGCTGAGGCGGAAGGATCGCCGAAGCCCAGCAGGTCGAGGCTGGGCGATTGAGTGGGACTCCAACTCAAAAACAAAACAAAACAAAACAAAAACAAACAAAACAAAACAAAACAAAAAAAAATATGTACAGTAGAGAAAATAGAATAGGTTTCTTTTAACTAAGGAAATATGCCAAAGTTTCGGTTAAAGTATGCTTTTATAGGAAATTATGTGTCTAATATTGTACACAAGATACATAAACAACCAAAGCAAAGCAATCAGAGTTCAATAAATTAACACATAAGTAGTAAAATACATACTAAAATGACACGAAGGAACATGAAGCAAGATAATAAACTGGCACGTAAATTAACAAAAATAAAAAAATTACAAATAAATAACGAAGAAAAGACAAACCTCCATTAGTGAGCAGAAATCTTGCAGCATAATTTAATGACAGAAATACACACAGAGAGAGAGAGAGAGAGAAAGAGAGAGAGAGAGAGAGACAGAGAGAAAGAGTGAGAGTGAGATAGTCAGTGAAACAAAGTCAAAAGAAACAAAAGTGCTAAATACATGTATGAGAGCACTATTGCAAAACAAAAGGGAGTCACTTATGGATATTCCCAAAACAGAGTCAATGATTGTAAGGAGATTATAAAGAAAAGTTTTTTCAGAGTGGTAAATAATACAGAAAATTCTAAAACTAAACTCTAAGTTCTTTGTTGTGAGAGTTTTATATATTCAAAAATATTATTTGATTTTTGAATTTGAAATTTAAACGCAATAGGGAAGACAAAACTTGGATCAACATTAACTAATTTTGAAAGAATGACCTTTAACACAGTGTCACATAATTTTTCCAGATTTAATTGCAAAAAATCCGAATTATATGCAAAAACTTAAAGGTTTGAACAAACGATGACTGTATTAGAAACTATATATCATATATCCATCGAAGATAAATTTCAAAAGAAATTTGGGGAAAAAAAAGAAAATAATAACATAAATTTTCTACTACTAGATGATAGCACTGATCTTCAGATTGAAAGGGACTTCCAAAATAAGTCATAGCATTTCAAATAAAAAGTAGCATACCTAAATATATGCAACATATTAAGAATTCAGACCGCCAATAACTGAGATCACTCTAAAAAGATTCCAGAGAGTGTGAATTAAATTAGAGGTACTATCAGCTAAATAAACACGCGCACACACACACACACACACACACACACACACACAATATGTAGAGAAAAATGAGCATACTAGTAAATGAGCATGTCTCTTCAACACAAGATGTTGATAAATTATAAAGTTCTAAGAAAATGTAAATTGTGTCTTTGAATTCTAAACCCAACCAATTAGAACTCAACTGGGATTAGTAATCAATAAGTTAATTTATAACATATAAATTATAGCTGTTGCATTTATTTTTATTTTCTTAGTGAGTTTTTGGACATAATGTAATAAAGTTAAAATTAAATCATATAAGAATCTGGGAAGGGAGAAAACAGTGGAAAGAAAATAAAGCCATTACATTTATAGTTACACTAAGGAGCCTTCAGAGAATAACAGAGCAACTGACATCAACAGGACAACCTGCCAAAAACAACTATTAAACTGAAGGAAATGTAAGAGGCAAACATTTTCAGTCATTGAACATATCCACTTTTAAAACAACCCCAATCTTTCTGACTGCGTCCAGTTCTGGTTTTAGTTACTCATTGTACCAGCCGTAACTCATGTTTTTGAGTGGGAGAAAAAGGGATATGGAAGTCTTATGAAATACTAGGAATAAATTCATTAAAAAACCTTGGATTTAGGATGTGTATGGTGAAAGTATTTGCCAATTTATATCTGCATTATTCTAAAATTTTGTTTTAAAAATTCTAATTTGTTGAACCTTGAGACAATCTTTCATCTGATGGAGTTAACATGGTATCTCTTTATAACTGACACATTGTTAAAGTTGGCAAAGTTTTTTGTTGCTTTTCTGTTTCTTGTGTGTGAGTAGATAAATTATTATTTTAATATATATAGGTCCTAGGCTGTTTTCAGTAATGTAGCTAGAAAGTTTTGTCAAAATAGTTCACAGCAAATGTTATAAAAATAATTTATGTATGTTATAATAATAATTGATTTGTCTAGTTTTTTTTCCCCTTTACATTTTTATTTTAGAATTTTGGGGTACAATTCAGTATTAGGTATACAAATATTCATTGTGTAGGTACGCTTGTTGATGAGGTGTGCTGGCACATTTCCACTACTGCCAATCCCACCTCTCTCCCCTTCTCTCCCCTGCTGTTTCCCGCTACTGTCAATCATTTCTTTATAGTATTATGATAGTTGTTCAAGGTCCACTTATGAGTGAGAACATATTATACTCAGTTCTTTGTTTCTGTGAAAGATTACTCAGTATTATAGACTCTAAGTTCATCCAGGTTGCTGTGAAGTTCATGATTTTGTTCTTTATGACTGCATAATATTCCACTGTGTATATGTTATAGAGTGACTTGAGTTCCTCTGGGTATATTCCCAGTACAGGGATTGTGGGGTCATATGGACGGTCGATTTCTAGACTTTTAGGAATTGCCACACTGTTTTCCACAGAGGCTGTACTAGTTTACACTCCCACCAACAGTGTACAAGTGTACTCTATTCACCACATCCTCTCCAGCATCTGTTATTTTTTGAGTTACTGATGATGGCCATTCTGATTGGAGTTAGGTGGTATTTCAATGTAGTTTTAATTTGCATTTCTTTGATGACTTGTGAGGCTGAACATTTCTTCATGTATTGGTTGGCTGCTCGTCTTCTTTGGAGAACTGTCTATTCATATCTTTTGCCCACTTTGTAATGGAGATATTTTTTTTCTTTTCAGCACATTTGATTTCTTTGTAGATCCATATTGTTAGCCTTTGTCAGACATACAGTTGGCAAATATTTTTTCCCAGTCAATGGGCTATCTCATTGCTCTCTTGATGATTTCCTTGGCTTTAAAGAAGCTTGTCAGTTTGATAAGGTCCCGCTTGTCTATCTTATCTCTTATGGCGTGGGCACTTAGGGTTTTGATCGGGAAATGGTTGCCAATTCCATTTCCACAAGAGTGTCTCCTGCATTTTCTAAGGTTCTTACAGTTTGAGGATTTACAACCAGGTCTCCGATCCATTTAGAGTTGATTTTTGTGAATGGAGATAGATATGGGTCCTGTTTTAATTTTCTGCATGTGGTCAGCCAGTTTTCCCAGCACCATTTACTGAATAGGTTCTCCTCTCCCCAGTGGTTGGTGGTAGAGGCTTTGTCAAAGATGAGTTGACTGAGAAATTGAGGTTTTACTTCTGGAATCTCAATTCTATTCCATTGGTCTATATGCCTGTTCTTATCAATACCAGGCTGTTTTTATTATTGTAACTTTTATTTAAAAAATTTAAAATCTGGGAGTATGATACCTCCTGCCTTTTTTTTTTTCTGAGTATTGTTTTGGCTATTCGTGATTGTTTATGTTTCCATGTGAATTCCTGTATTGTTGATTGTAGGTCTGAGAAGAATGTTACTGGTAATTTGATGGATATTGCATTAAATCTGTAGATTGCCTTAGGCAGAATGGACATCTTAACAATGTTGATTCTTCTAATCTATGAGCATGGAATATCTTCCCACTTGTTTGTGTCATTTTTGATTTCTTTGAACAGTGTTTTGTAGTTTTCATCGTAAAGGTCTTTCACATCTCTGGTTAGAAAGGTGCCAAGGTATTTCATTTTTTTGGTGGTTATTGAGAATGGGATTGTGCTTTTTATTTGGGTTTCTGTTTGTTTATTATTGGTGTAAAGAAATGTGATTGTCACCGAGCTCAGTGGCTCAGCCTGTAATCCCGCACTTTGGGAGGTTGAGGTGAGTGGATTGCCCGAGCCCGCGGGTTCGAGAACCGCCTGGGCAACTTAGCAAGACCTCATCTCTACAATAAATCAAAAAATTAGCTGGGCGTGGTAGCACGCACCTGTAGTTCCAGCTACTTGGAAGGCTGAGGTGGAAGGATCGCCAGAGCTCAGCAGGTCGAGGCTGCGGTGGCCGGGAGCCGCCACTGCACTCCAGTCTGGACGACAGAGTGAGACTCCAACTCAAAAAAAAAAAAAGAAATGTGATTGTCTTTTGCACATTTATTTTATACCCTGAGAGTTTTCCAAAGTCCTTTATTAGTGCAAGGAGATTTCTGACAGATTCTTTTGGGTTTTCGAGGTATAGAATCATGTCATCTGCCAAGAGTGATAACTTGATTTCCTATTACCCTATTTGGATGCCCCTGATCACCTTCTCTTCTCTAATTACTCCAGCTAAAACTTCCAAAACTATGTTGAATGGGAGGAGTAAGAGTGGGCATCCTTGCCTTGTTCCAGATTTCAGGGGAAATGGTTCCAATTTTTGTGTGTTTAGCAGTATGCTGGCTGTGGGTTTCTCGTAGATGGCTCTTGCCATTTTGAGGTATGTCCCATCTATGCCTATATGTTCAAGGGTTTTAATCAAGAAGGGGTGCTGGATTTTATCAAAAGCTTTTTATAAATCTAGTGATATAATCATGTGGTTTTTGTTTTTTGGTTTGTTGATGTATTTAATTAGATTTATGGTCTTATCAATATTGAACCAGTCTTGCATCCCAAGGATAAAGCCTACTTGGATATGGTGAATGATTTTTGATATGTGTTGTTGAATCTGCTTTGCTAGGATCTTGTTGAGAATTTTAGCATCTATAATCATAAACGATATTGGCCTATAGTTCTCTTTCTTAGTTGGATCTTTACCTGGCTTGGGTATTAATGCGATGTTAGCTTCAAAAAATAATTTGAGGAGCATTCCATCTTTCTTAATTGCCTAGAACACTTTCAATAGATTTGGTATCAATTCCTCCTTGTATGTTTTATAGAATTCTGCTGGAAAACCATCTGGTCCAGGGCTTTTTTTTTTGTAGGTAGTTTTCTTATGACATAGTCAATTTTCTGGATTGCTATTGGTCTATCTAGTGTCTGGATTTCTTCATGATTTAACCTGGGGAGATTGTGTGATGTCAGAAAGTCCTGCATTTCCTTTAGGTTTTCAATTTTGTTTCCATACACGTGTACATAGTAGTCTCTGATAATCTTTTGTATTTCTTCAGGGTCAGTGGTGACTTCATCTTTTGTGTTTTTGATTGAGTTTATTTGGGCTTTTTCTGTCTTTCTTGGTCAGTCTAGCTAGGGAACCATCAATCTTGTATATCCTTTCAAAGAAATACCCTTTTGTTTCATTTTTTTTTTTTTTTTTGTATTATCTTTTGGTCTTCTATGTTCTGGATTTGGGCTTTTATTTGGTGATCTGGATTCTTCTGCTGAAGTTAGGGTTTTGGTGGTCTTGCTTTTCCAGCTTCCCTAGGTGATTTGTTAGACTGTTAATTTGTGATCTTTCCATTTTCTTCATGTGTGTTTGTAGAGATATGAATTCCCCTCTTACTACTGCTTCCATGGCATTCCAGGGGTTTTGGTAAGATGTTTCTTTAGCCAGGCTCGGTGGCTCAGCCTGTAATCCTGTGCCTTGGGAGGCTGAGGTGAGTGGATTGCCTGAGTTTGTGAGTTTGAGACCTGCCTGGGCAACTTGGTGAGATCTCACCTCTACGATAAAACTAAAAAATTAGCCGGGTGTGGTAGCACACGCCTGTAGTACCAGCTACTTGGAAGACTGAGGCGGAAGGATTGCCAGAGCCCAGCAGGTCAAGGCTGCGGTGGCCGGGAGCAGCCACTGCACTCCAGTCTGGGTGACAGAGTGAGACCCCAACTCAAAAAAAAAAAAAGATGTTTCTTCATTTTCATTTGTTTCCAGGTATCTTTTAATCTCTGTTTTGATTACCATGTTGAACCAGGAGTTGCTTAGCATAATGCTGTTTAGTGTCCGTGTCTTTGTGGATTGGAGGAACTTTGTTGGTGTAGATATTTATTTTTATTCCACTGTGGTATGAGAAGATGCATGGCAATATTTCAATCTTATGAAATTTGAGTATTCTTGATTTATGGCTAATGATGTGATCCATCTTAGAGTACATTCTATGTGGTGATGAGTAGAAAATATATTCCTTGGTCGATGGGTGGAGTGTTCTGTAGGTATCAATTAAGTCCATTTTGTCAAGAGTTGCATTGAGGTTCTGGATCTCCTTGCTGATTTGCTTGTCTTGATGATCTGTTTAGGGCTGTGAGTGGGGTATTAAAGTCGCCAGCTATGACAGTGATAGAGTCAATATCTTTTTAAAGTTTGCCTAGAAGTTGTTTTATGCTCCTATGTTGGGTGTATATATGTTTTGATGGGTATTTCTTGTTGATGGTTTGAACTTTTTATCATTATATAGTAACCTTCTGTATCTTTTTAAATTTTTGATAGCTTAAAGTGTATTTTGTCTGATATTAAGATCACAACTGCTTTTTTGCATTCCATTCACCTGATATTTTGTTCCCCATCCTCTAACTTTGAGTCTGTGAGTGTCCTTTCTGGTGAGGTGAGTCTCTTGGAAACAATATTTGTTGCCTCATGATATTTTATCCATTTTGCCATTCTATGTCTTTTCAGTGGTGCATTTAATCCATTCTCATTCAGGCTAATTATTGAAACTTGTGAGTTCATCCCTGTCAGGAGGTTCTTATAGAGCTGTTGTTGTGCCTGTTTGTTTGCCTCTTTCTTTTGATTTTTGTGTTGATTCATGTGTGTTTTCAATCTTTTTTCTGAACTCTTGTGAAGAACATTGTTGTTCGTTTTTCCCTTTCTTCTGTGTTTAATACGTTCTTATGTGTTTCTTGTAGAGCTGGTCTAGTGACAGAATAAGTTCTTAGGGATTAAAAGTCTGGGAAAGATTTTAGTTCTCCCTCACTGATGAAGCTTAGCTTAGTTGGGTAGGTTATTCTTAATTGAAGTTGTTTATCTATAAGAACTTTGAAGATTGGGCTCCAAGCTCCCCTAGCCTGAAGTGTTTCTGTAGACAAATCTGCTGCTATTTTAATTGGTCTTCCCCAGTGGGTAGTCTAACCTTTTTCTCTTGCTGTAGGATTTCTTCTTTTATACCTACTTTGTTTAGGTGAATTGTTATGTGTCTGGGAGTTAGTCTTCTCATTTGTTGTCTGACAGGGGTTCTCAGCACAGGCACATAGGGTTGCTCACAACTTGTGTCAGATGCCCCAGGCCTACTTTGGAAGGAGGATGGAACCAATCTGGACTCATCTGGCTTGCTGCCTGTCAATTCTGCCACTCAGATCTTACCTGTCTGTGTCTGATTTGGCTTGGGGGAGGGGCTTCTGTCTCTCCCAGTCTGATGAGATTATCTTAGGTCCCAAGTTGGAGACTGGGCAGAGCTGGGTGGAGCTGGCCAGAGCAATGCTGATCTCTGCCTGAACCCGGTACAGAGAAAATGGCTGTGGTCAGCATCTCCTCACCGGGCATGAGTCTCCTCTCCAGGTCTCCCCCATCCTCTCTCTCTCTCCACTTATCAGATCCAGGGCTCCAGCTGATCTGCTATAACAGGTGATGTTGTGGGCCAGGAACCAGGTGATGAGAATCAGCTGTATCTGGCAGGCTCTTCTCAGGAGCATCCCTGTGAACAACAGCATACGATCTTGCTACCAGTGCTCCAGTCTCAGGGTGATGGGGGTTTGCAGTCACCCTGAGAAGGTGGTCCCTGAAGCATGAACCCGAGTCTCCCTTCCCCCGATGCATGAACCTGATTCTCCCCTCAGATGGACTTTCACTCTCCCACCAGGGTACACCTACTCATGCAGAGTGTCTTTATGGACACTTGCTTTTGCAGAGACTCTCACTGTCCGGCCTGTCCAGTCACCATCTTAAACTGATCTGGATCTACTTTTCTAGTTTATGAAGAAAACTAATAGGTTAAAATGTGAAAGAAGAAATAGATTGCATTTTTAAATAGTTATTTAAATTATTTAAGGTTACAATGACTTTAAATAACTATTTAAATAATTTATATATGGAGCATAGTTTAAGAAACAAAACAAAAATTCACACACTAAAAAATATACGAGATCTGACAGCATAAGCATATGTATGTTTTTATAAAGTCAAAATATATCAGGTGAAATTGAATTTAACAAATAAGAACAACTATCAAAATTTCAAAGGGCCAGAAGTTTTCGCTGAAAATGTATTATTCAGAAGTATTAGAAATAAAAACCATTTAATTGCATTGAGACAAATAGCCATTTATATTTGTTAGATTTCCAATTCAGTGAGTAGTAGGAGCCACCTCAGAATTTTGCATTCAAACATAAGAAACACTAAGGGATCACACACTTTCTCTTGATCCATGGATAGTTCATGTTTCTCAAATTTTCTTTCTACTATAGAAATAATGCTTAGAAAAGCAAGGACTTGGAGACTTCCCGGTTGAATTTACTATCCATTGTAAAATAAGAACCTTTAATAGTGATTTAAAAGTGGCTAAAATGATATATTTTCCTTTTAAGTCCAATATTTTTAGTTCAGTTTTTTGAAAAGTTGTGAAAAGCCCTCCCTGCATATCTGAAGAAATTGCCAGTCTCACAGCTTCAGTTATAATACTGTTTCCATTTTTTTAAAAGGAAAAAAGAAAAACATATTTGTCTGATATCTACTTGCACAAAACAATCCAAACAATGCACCATCTTGATATTGGAGTTGTGACTATAATAAAAAGCAATTTTCATACCACTCTGGAAAACAACCCCATCACAAAGAGATGTCTTACAAGAGCATTATGTTAACATTTCAAACAAATCAAAGAGTGGCGATAAATAGTAATTGCTCTTCTTTTGAATATATCACCCATCTTCCACCTGAGACTAGCAAATAGTAACCCCCCATACAAAATGATATATAGTAAAGATTAAGCATATTCTCTGGGATCATTGATATGCATATCTAAGTGTGATAAAAGAAAAAACCTAAAAGAGATTTTTTTTTAATGAAATGAACAGACAGCTTTACCTAAAAGCTTTAGATTATGTGAAAGCAGAACTACACAATGGTGCTGACAGCAGGTTTCACCAAAATGATAGTCTGCTCAAGTTTATATAGAAATAAATGATCTTCAACTGTAAGAGTAAAAATACTCCATTTTTCTCACATATGTGCTATATGTACTTACAATAAAAAATGAGAATAACAGGATGATTAAAAATTTTTAAACAATAAAATAGCTTTTGTTTACACAAATTATAAGCACTAACTTTAAGGGTTGGGAAGTACTAAGTGAAGTCTAAGTTTCATATATGTTTTAGTTTTTCTTATTAATTCCAATAGTATGAACTGATATTTTCAGAGGCTTTGAAAATTTAGTTTCAAGCATAAAGTTGTTTATTAAGACCTTAATGCTTGATCACTCAAAAAAAGTTTGTTTTTCTTTATAATATTCATATGTAAAATTGCATGTTATTTAATTTGAAATAGTCTTTGTATAGAGAATTATTTTAAATAATATTCTTATAGCTCTGCAAAATGACTAAAGGCAGAATTTTAAAGTATTTACTTAGCATGAAAAAAAGCAACGTGATGAAGTTATCTGATTCATTTCAAATTTAAATAGATTTAGGGAGTCTTTCATACATTTTACCTTTATCATAGTCATGTGTTATTCTTCCTGCAATGTCAAGCAATAAAGCACCTCACTGGGTAATATTTTGCTATCTATAAGATACTCTGTATAATATGATCTACCAAAAAACTGTCAGAAGACTTCAATCAGTTTCTTCACTTTGAAAACACAATAGTTTTTGTTAATAAAAAGTGCAAGAGAATGTATACATTTTAAAAAGTTAAGTAAAGATGAAAGGAGTTATTGTAATATCTAGTAAGCCCCAAAGTTACATTTTCTAATTCTTTTTTCAAGTATTTACTTATTGAACACAGTTTCATTGAATGGCCGCTAGGTGTATGATGCTTTGTTAAGGATAGAGAATGTCCTGCTAATGGGTTACCTTTTTGTGATTTGTAAATGAAAGTCAATTTTGAGTTCAATGCATTATATGCATTCATATAGTTTAATCTGTGCTGTAAAAACTTAAGCCTGACATATTTGCATACACTTTGGCACATTTGCTTTTGAGTCAATAAAGAAGTTAGGAACACAACTATTGAGCAATAGTTTAACCTGAATTTAGACAGAAATGTATGCATTTTGTTCATAGCTATTCTCAGTATATTTATTAAAATAAGGATTGTATATTTATGTACATAAGGATATATGTGTGTACATAAAGATTGCATATTTATGTATTGTATACAATCTACCAATACTAAATCATGAAGAATTAGAAAATCTTAACTTTTTTTTTTTTTTTTTTTGGAGTCTCACTCTGTCACCCAGGCTGGAGTGCAGTGGCCGCTCCCGGCCACCGCAGCCTCGACCTGCTGGGTTCTGGAGATCCTTCCGCCTCAGCCTTCCAAGTAGTTGGAACTACAGGCGCGTGCTACCACGCCAGTCTAATTTTTTATTTATTGTAGAGATGAGGTCTCACCAAGTTCTACTCAAGAAATAGAATCAGTAATCAAAACCTTTCAATCAAAGACCCAAGACCAGTGTCTTGACAGTTAAATTTCACCAAACACCAAACATTAAAAAAAAAATTAACAATCCTTCTCAACCATTTGTAATATTTAAGGGGAAGAAACACTTTCCAACTCATTTTATAATGCCTACATTACACTGCCACTAAATCCAGACAACCTACAGAACTAGAGAAACTATTTGGAAGCCATATATCTGATAAGAGGTTCATATCTAAAGTATATAAGAAACACCTACAAATCAATAGCAAAAGTATTCCCCATTTAAAATAGACAAATAAATTGAATTGACATTTTTCCAAAAAAGGCATACAAAGGGTCAACACCTACCATAAGAGATGCTCAACATCACTAATAATTAGATAAATGCTCATCAAATCTGTAATGAGATATCACCTCACATTTTCTAGAACGTCTGTGGCATCAAATAGGTATACCTGGCAAGGACATGAAGAATTGGAAACGTGATGCTGGAAATGTAAAATGGTGCAGCTCCTTTGGGAAACAGTATGGAAGTTTCTCATGAAATTAAAATTATTAGTAACATATGATAAAGTAATCTCATTTTTGAGTTTTTATCCAAAAGAATTAAAATTAGGATCTTAAAGACATATCTACACTTTTATGGTCTTACTGCCTTCTTCACAATAGCTAAGATATAGAAAGAATGTAAATAGCCATTTGTGGATAAATGGATGAAGATAATGTTTTATGTGCATACCACAGAATATTATTCAGACTTAAAAAAAAAGAAGGAAGTTCTGCTGTAGGGATGAACTTGTGGTCATTATCTAAGTGAAATAAATTAATCACAGAAAAATAAGTACTACATTATTCCACTTATATGAAGTATCTAAAATTGTCAAATTCACAGAAGACAAAAATGGAATGGTGATAGGAGCTAAAAAGGTAGGGGAATAAGGAGTTGCTGACAATGGGTATAAAGTTTCAGTTATTTAAGATAAAATGAATTCTAAAGATTTGCTGCACATTGTACGTATAGCTAACAATGCTATACTGTACACTTCAAAATTTGTTAAGACAGCAGATATCATGTTTAGTTATCTTAATACAATTAAAGAAGAATTACAGTGAAGCAGTAATAGAATTTTAAGTAAGAATGTGCTAGTTTGATGACTTATGGTACAAATCACAGAGGTGAACTTGTGTTGTGTGACTATGTGAGGCTCATATATGTTGAGAATTTTTATTTATTTTTTTGAAAATTATGCAGACTTTTCTTAAAACTGTTCTGCTTCCGGTAACAATTAATGATGCTGGACATGAATTAAATGATGAATAACTCTCTAAACATCTATGAGCCTAGAGCACAAACATGCAAGTATTTGTGGAGTAATTTAAAGAATGATATTTAAATCACAAAGGAACCACAATATACAAAATATTTGGAGAAAAAAAATCTCATGTAGTGTTAAAAATCAATAATTAGAACTATGCTTAATTTGAAATTATTTAATGATTCAGAAGCTATGCTATGTGTGGTGGCAAAAAATTATGAAAGAGAAAAAGCAGCAAAATTCATGTTCCAGGACAGATATTCCCCATAGTCAGACATAACATTTATACAAATTTCTTCTGCATCTTAGTTAACATATCATAAGTGAGAAGCACAGTTTTATATGATAAAGTAAACTTGCATTATTTTCCATAATAAAATATTAAACATATTTAAACTTTGACAAGGACTCTCATTTGTACTATAAACACAGTACTTAGGTAAAGAATGGGCTTATGGAGGAAAATCAAAGAAACTTTTTTTTTTTTGAATTGGAGTCTCACTCTGTTGCCCAGACTGGAGTGCAGTGGCCACTCCCGGCCACTGCAGCCTCGACCTGCTGGGCTCTGGCAATCCTTCCACCTCAGCCTTCCAAGTAGTAGGAACTACAGGCGTGCGCTACCACGCCCGGCTAATTTTTTGATTTATTGTAGAGATGAGGTCTCGCCAAGTTGCCCAGGTGGGTCTCGAACCCAAGGGCTCAGGCAATCCACTCACCTCGGCCTCCCAAAGTGCTGGGATTACAGGCTGAGCCACCGAGCCCAGCCTCAAAGGAACTGTTTTGTATTAAAGAAATGCTCCAGAATACTTCCAAAATTCCTGACTCATATTCAAATATCAACTCAACCTCTACACTTAAATAGCAAATTTATCATGTTCAGACTGGAAACCCTGATATTCCCGTAATTCTGTTGATAGTATGTTCATCTGTTTAGTTGTTTATACAAAAGACTTTAGGTCATGCTTTTTATCTCTCTCTTTCTCTCTCTCTCTCTTTTTTTTTTGAGTCAGTCTCACTCTGTCACCCAGACAGGAGTGTAGTAGCATAGTGACAGCTAATTGCAGCCTTGACCTGCTGGGCTGAGGTGATCCTCCTACCTCAGCCTCCTGAGTAGCTGAGACAACAGACATATGCCTCTATGCTTGGCTAATTTTTTGATTTTTAAAATTTTTTTATTCATTTTTTTTTTTTTTAGAGACAGGGTCTCCCTATGTTACCTAGGCTTGACTTGAACTCTTAGGCTTGAGCAATCCTTTCACCTTGGCCTCTCAAAGTGCTTGAATTATAGGTGTGAGCCACCACTCCTGGCCATAGGGTCATTCTTGACTTTTCTCTCTCTCACACCCCACATCTAATCCAAAAGCAAATTTTAATATTGTAAATATGAATAGATCATAAATATATGTAATATAAATGCATTATAACAATATATGTATATAATCTATACATATGTATAATATAAACATGCAGTGACTTCATCTCACAGTTTCTACTGTTACAAGTTGATAAAGCCCACTACTATCATTCACCTAGGTGTCTGAAGTAGCCTAATAGGTCTTATTTAGACCATTTTCCCTATATAGTCTTTTTCCCAGAGAGTGGCAAAAATTATGTTTGAAAACAGTAAGTCATATTGCTGGGAACCGCAATCCTTAGGAAGAGCAAAGATGGAGGGGACCTGAAAACGGGAAAAACGCTGGCTGGGAGCAGAGCCCCAGTAGAATGCAGCCATGACGGAGGCAAAGCCCCATGGATCCTGTTGATGGACTTTCCTTGACTCTGAAGGATTGCGTGCATAGGCTTCAGAATGTTCCCTCTTTGTTTGTCACAGGCTAAGAATTAAGACAGCAAATGCGCAGATGGATGGTGGCATTTGACAGCAAAGTTATACATAGACATAATGAAGGTGGCATTGCAGCAAAAATGTGCCCCTTGGGGTGTGTGAGAATGTTTTTCCACCTTCCTTCTTATGACATCAAGAGGTCGAGAAAAACAAGTCGACCTCTTCCTCATTTCCTTTTAGTAATGGTTAACAGGCCCCATGATACATATTGAGATTGGCAGCTAAGAGTTGCTGGAAAACAACCGTTTGAGATAAAATATAGGTTAAGATATTTTAGGGTTAAATAAGTAAGTGTTAGATATATTAAGTTTGATAAAAATAGAAGTTAGAATATTAATAATGAAATAGTAAGATAAGATAAAATTTAGATTAGAGGTATATAATACTATTAGCGATAGTTGAGAAAATATAGGGATATAAGGATAAGAAATAAGATTAACAGAAATAAATATATGGTAGTAGATTAAATAAGGTTTAGAGTTAAGGTTTAGTTTTATAGGGTAGGATACGATATTATATAAATATAAGTTTATAGTAGTAAATAGTTATAAGGAAGTTAGAAGAAAAACAGGATGTTCACAAATGTTTAACTTAAGAAGCACCATCTGTGGTTGAGACATGTGGCGACTGCTGTCTAGTTCCTGTCTATTGATAACA
>CAUYQG010177929.1:0-53506 GCA_963574415.1 Tarsius wallacei
GGAGGGATAGGGGAAGCAATTAATGGCAGTAAATACCTGTCTGGGGATGGGGGGACACTTCTTACAAACAAGGGTGCCTGAATGAGACATATTTGTGTACCTACCCCTTAAATGTACCCCTCAATATCACAATAAAAAAAAAAAAAAAAAAAAAACACCAATTCCATGCCAAACAAAATTAAGAAATATTCACTAAACATTTCCTAGGTGCAAGGTTCTTTGTTTAATGACTGACAGTGGTGGGAAACGATGGGGGGGTGGGAGGGATAGGGGACTCAATTAATAGCAGTAAATACCTGTCTGGGGATGGGGGGACATTTCTTACAAACAAGGGTGCCTGAATGAGACATATTTGTGTACCTAACCCTTAAATGTACCCCTTAATATCACAATAAAAAAAAAAACAAAAAACATTATGCTAAAAAGGCTATACAATATCCCATTGGGAGGCTGAAAGTAAGTAAACCATTCTTCTATTGTGAGATACCTGGGTTGTTTCCAGAGAATAAAAGCCCATAGGTGAAGAGCCTGAAGGGAAACTAAGGGGTCCAAATGCCTGAGCTGAGGGAGCCCCTGGGCACGCAGGTTCCCATCTAAATCCACCTCCTCCTACATAAAACTAGCACCTACCTCTCAGGGGAGGACCCCAAAACACTGGGGCAAAAGAGAGGTATATTTTACAGGCTTTTGATCTATTCTCCTAAAATATATTTTAGGAACTACTTCATTTACATTCCTGTCAGCAGTAGTATCTGTGTCACTAAATCCTCAAAAGCACTAACTTTAATCTGCCAACTGCTGACAGACAATAAAATGCCACCCAATCTTACCTTGTAGGTATTTTCTACATTTTCTATGAGTAATCTGGTCATTTTTTATTAGATATTCATCTTTCTTATACTGACTTATAAGAACTCACAATATATTAAAAATATTAATCTTCTTTCATCTGTTGCAAGCATTCTCTCCAGTTCCTGCCTTTGCTTTTGCTGTTTAAAATTCAGAAAATTTCATTTTTATACCTTTACTCCTTTCCTCTGGAATTTTTTCCAGGGATGGGAAAGAATATGCTCCTTGTCATATTTGTACTTTACTCTCTAATTTACTTAGAATATATTATTTTATAATGTTATAAACTAAAAAGCCTGCTTTTTTTTTTTCAAATATCTGGCAAATCTTTCCAATACCATGTAAAAAAATCTCCAGCTCTTCCTTTTAGTTGGGGTGTCTTTTTATATACTAAGGTCTAGAACTTTCCATTCTAATGATCTGTTAATGAATTCTTGCCTCAATGACAATACATTTTTCAAAGCGTTCTTGGTTAGTCTTGCCTATTTACCAGATAAATTTTAGAGTCAGGAAAAAAGAAACTCTATTGGAATTTTTGCTAGGAATACATCCTAAACCAATAAATTACACTGGGAGGAACTGACATTTTAAAAAGTAGGTCTCCCTACCCAGAAACAATTTACCACCATAAAAGAGTGAATACCATTTATTTACTCTTTTATGATTTTGAGACTGTTTTTGTTATTTTCTTCATCCTTATATTTCCATTAAGGTTATTGCTCACTAGTATTATATGTTTTCTGTCACTAATATAAATGGGACCTCATAATATATACTAATTGGTTATTAATGGTATGTAGAAAAGCCACTGACAATTATGTAATAATTTCATAATCACCCACCACACTAAGCCCTCTTATCTATGCCATTTCTTTTCTTTTTGAGGTCAAAGTCACCTAGGCTGCAGTGCAATAGCACACTCACAGCCACTCCAGCATCGACCTGCTGGGCTCAAGAGATCCTTCCGCCTCAGCCTTCCAAGTAGCCAGAACTAGAGGAGCACGCTACCACACCCAGCTAATTTTTTCGATATGTTGTAGAGACGAGGTCTCACAAAGTTGCCCAGGCTGGTCTCAAACCCCTGGTCTCAGGCAATCCTCTCACTTTGGCCTCCCAAAGTGCTGGGATTACAGGCTGGAGCCACCGCCCATTTCTTTTCTAATCGCATTTTTATCATTAGTATTTGGCTATAAAAAGCAAAAGCAATCAATCAGGCACAATCTAAATCTCATGCCATCAATTAACCACTCTTCCCTCATCTTTCTTCCATAAACAAAACTAAGTCTCTCCAATTTTTTTTAAAAAATCCTTTCAACTGGCTAACTTTCAAGAGGGAAACAAAAAAGGTTGTGAAGTCAGTCAGTAAAAATAGTTTATTTTCTAGCAACTTCACAATGAGTAGAAAGAATATATATGTACCAGTGCCAATTAAACGTATCTCAAATACTTTATAAAATATATTTGTAACACATATTCTGATCTTTGCCCCCTCCATTCTAATCACTGTATCAAGATGAATACATCATGCCTTCCTTTATTTAGGTGATACCACTAAGGAGAGTAAATAAGGCACATACCTCACCTCATGGAACATTCTACCCATGCATTAAATTCAGTCCCCAATCCTCACCTGGATTACTGCAAAATCTTTCTGTTAATTAGGCCTCCCTGTCTCATAATTCTCTCCACCATAATCCATTTTTTATACTGCATCCTTAATATTTTTTGACACATAATTATGGTACAGATGTATGGGGTATATGTGATGTTTTGATACATGCATACAATGTGTAATGGTCAAATCAGGGTATTTAAGAGATCTATCACCTCAAATATTTATAATTTGTGTTGAGAACATTGCAGATCTAGCTATTTTGACATAGACAATAAATTACTGTTAACTACAGTCATCTATCTGTGCTATTGAACGTATTCCTTCTTCTAACTGTATGCTTATACCCATTCATCAACTTCTTTTTGTCCCCCACCTACCTTTCCAAGTCTCTGGTAACTCTAATTCTACTTTCTACCTCCATAAAAATCAGCTTTTTTAGCTCCCACATATGAGTGAGAAATTTGTCTTTCTGTGCCTGCCTTATTTTACTTAACATAATGACCTCCAGTTTTATCCATGTTGCTGCAATTATAGGATTTCATTCTTTTTTATAGCTGAATAGTATTTCATTGTTTATATATAAACATTTCTCTATCCGTTCATTTGCTGATGGACACTTAGGTTGATTCTACATCCTGACTATTTTAAGTGCTGCAACAAACATGGGGGTGCAGATATCTCTTTGATATACTGATTTCCTTTCCTTTGGATAAATACCCAGTGGTGGAATTGCTGGATGGTATGGTAGCTCTATTTTCAGCTCTCTGAGAAACCGCCAAACTGTTTTCCACAACAACTGTACTAATTTACATTCCCACTGACAGTGTGAGTTCCCTTTTCTCTACATTCTTTTTTTTTTTTGAGTTGGAGTCTCACTCTATCGCCCAGACTGGAGTGCAGTGGCCGCTCCCGGCCACCAGCCTCAACCTGCTGGGCTCCAGCGATCCTTCCGCCTCAGCCTTCCGAGTAGCTGGAACTACAGGCGCACACTACCACGCCCGGCTAATTTTTTTATTTATTGTAGAGATGAGGTCTTGCCAAGTTGCCTAGGCGGGTCTCGAACCCACGGGCTCAGGCAATCCACTCACCTTAGCCTCCCAAAGCGCGGAATTACAGGCTGAGCCACCGAGCCCGGCTTCTCTACATTCTTACCATTTATTTTATTTTCTTTTTTGGTAGTAGCCATTCTAACTGGGGTGAGATGATATCTCCTTGTGGTTTTGATTTGTAGTTCCCTGATGATTAGTGATGTTGAGCATTTTCTTCATATACCATTTTTTTCATTGACCATTTATGTCTCCTTCTGAGAACTGCCCACTTTTAATGAGATTATTAGTTTATGTTTTTACTGTTGAGTTGTTTGGGTTCCTTGTATTTTCTGAATATCAGTCCCTTGTCAGATGACAAGTTTGCAAATTAGGCCTCCTAATTTGTTTCTCCCATTCTACAAGACGTCTCTTCACTCTGGTGAGAGTTTCTTTTGCTGTGCAGAAGTTCTTCAGTTTAATATTGCCCCATTTGTCTATTTTTGTTTTTGTGGTCTGTGCTTTCAAAGTTTTAGCCATAAAATCTTTGCCTAGACCAATGTACTGAAGCATCTCCCCAATGCTTCTTCATCTCACAGTTTCAGGTTTAAGACTTTAATTCATTTTGGTTTGATTTTTGTATATGGTGAGAGACGGAGATTTGTTTCATTTTTCTGCATGTGGATACCCAGTCTTTACAGCACCTTGTCCTTTCGCTGCTGAATGTTCTTGTTGCCTTTGTCAGAAGTCAATTGGCCATCAATCAGTTAACTACAGGGATTAGTTTCTGGGTTCTCTATTCTGTCTCACTGGTCTATGTGTCTGTTTGGCAAATCTTACCAAATCACTTCCCTGTTTAAGACATTACATTAGTTTCCTGAATTAGCATGACATTTAGCATCCCTCAGGAGACAGTCTTTGCCATCTTTTCTGTCTTCTTTCCTATCACATTCCACAAATGTCCCATGTTCCAATCATAAACAACATGGGATTCTCTCAAAATGTATTTCTTTTATGTCTCTACAACCTTCCCTATGCATACTGTTCTCTCTGTATAAAATTCCCTTGATCAATTTCCTCAAGTTCACTATCCAAGCTTTTTAAGCTCGACTATCACCATCTAGAAAGACTCCCTGAGCATCATAGGAAGAGCTGAGTGTTTCTCTGCTCTGTGGACTTCAAGCACCTAGGATACACCACTAAGATACACTGCTGTAAGGTGGAAGGACAATGCTTTTTTTTTTAAGAGACGGGGCCTTGCTGTTTCCCAGGCTGGAATGTAGTAGCACAATCATAGTTCCCTGCAGCCACAAACTCCTGGGTTCAAGCAATCCTCCCACCTCAGCCTCCTGAGTAACTAGGACTACAAGCATGTGCCACTATGCCGAACTCATTTTTTTTTGTAAAGATGGGGTCTTGCTATGCTGCCTAGGCTGGTCTTGACTCTTGGCCTCCCAAAGCACTGGGATTACAGGTATGAGCTACTGTACTTGGCCAATCCCTACCTTTCATTCATATTCAGTTCCCTGGCGTAAACAAAGGGTCTAACGTACAACAATACTTCCAAAGCGTTGAATGAATAAATTTCATAGAAATATCCTATTGGTATCCATAGACTTACTCTGACTTTGGGGGCAGCAGCTCGAAATTTCACATAAAATAGTGTGAAGGCATTGTCTGCATTGGGAACAGATGAAGGATCCTAAAGAATCAAGACAGGAGAGGCAAGGAAGTTAATTACACAAATGATTACTAAAAAACGTAACACCAACCATTTCATATGGCTTCCACTTGGCCTGCATATTAACCAAAAGATCAGAGGGAAAAATCTCAAGAAAGACTACATATTATTGTTGATACAGATGAGAGATAACTAAATGGAACAATCATTTCTCTCTCCTTTATAGCTAAAATTTACCCTATATTACTTGAATTTTGGTGGTAAACAGACCTGAGTTCAGATTTATACTCTGTCACTTAGTGCAGGACACTGGCCAAATAACTTCTCTGAGATTCAGTGCATCCATTAACTTACCATAATATACACTCATACAGGTTTTGTGCAGCTCAACAGCAAAACACCTGCACATAATAGGTACTAGTACTTAGTATTAGATATTAGGTTCCTAAGCTTACTGAAAATTTTGAAAATAGAAAAATTCGTAGTTTGACTGTTATGTCAGCTAAGAACAATATGAACAGTAAAAATGCAACCCAAAATTCACTGGTTTTGAAGTGAAAGTCCAAGAAGACATTTCATGTTTCTTTAGACGGTAAGCTTAAAAAATAAAAACTTTTCTGGCTTTATTTTCTTAGGAAAGGAATACTTTCAATGACCACCTTAGTTAGCTCTACTCTTATTTTCTCTCCTAACATTCTGTTAATTTGCCACCTAAAATCTATTACAATCAGTAATTAACTAATTTATTTGTTTCTTTCTTTACTGATAATTTCTCCTAAATATAAGCTCCACGAGGGCAGGGATCTTGCTAGCTCCTCTTTGCTACTGTACAATTCCTAATACAATACCCAGCATTAGGAGTTGCTCAATAAAAACATGTTCACTAAATACAGAAAAGTATTTTAAAAAGTAAAGAAAAAAATTTTAAATCATCCATCATATTCCGCCACTTACACAGACCACTTTTATTATTTTGGTGTATTGTGATGGTAAGAATGTGGTCAGAAAAAAAAAAAAACTAACCTAAACATTATTTTGGTGCATTATTTCTAACGTTTTCATAAAAAAGAAATGTTTTAAGTGACAAATAGTTGCATCTTATTTTATTATTCACTAGACAGTACTGGATACTTCTCACACTGTTAAATAGTATTTGAAAACAAGACTGTGGGCCAGGCTCAGTGGCTCAGCCTGTAATCCCAGCACTTTGGGAGGCCGAGGCAAGAGGACTACCTGAGCCCAGGGGTTTGAGACCAGACTAGGCAACTTGGTGAAACCTCGTCTCTACAATGTATCAAAAAAATTAGCTGTGCACGGTAGTGCGTGCCTGTAGTTCTAGCTACTTAGAAGGCTGAGGCGGAAGGATCGCCTGAGCCCAGCAGGTCAATGCTGGGATGGCCATGAGCGAGCCACTGCACTTCAGCCTGAGCAACAGAGTAAGACTCTGACTCAAAAAAAAAAAAAAACAAGACAGCAAAGGACATTTATAATACAGTCATTTCTTCTTATTATAAATAAAACTGCAACGCATACTCTTATTTAAGAAAATGTAAAAAATTAATACAAAGTACTACTTTCAGCCAAAGATTACGGAAGATAAATGAAACAAAAATAAAAGGCAATCTGTTATTGAGACCAGTTAACTCACCCTTTTTAGTAACTGGTTTGTGAGGGTCTGTAGTGTGTTCACAGTATATGTCTTCATGAGGTGCAAAGCTTTAGAAAGACATTGCTTAAACTTCAGCAAATATACGGGATAATCTTTAAAATTAGGCTGTAAGGAAAAGAGAAAGATTTACAAACTGACAAAAAACAAGTTTTTAATGAAAATCAAGGTGTCCTTTACGTAAAGCAACATATAAAGTTCGAGAAAAGGGTTTATGCAGATTGTAACCTTCATGAAGAGGAATACTGTGACTTCTTAGTCATAGCCAAATCCCCTGTGCCTGGCAAAAAGTAAGGGCTCAATAAATATTTGCAGTTGTTAGCAAAATATATTTTCAGCACCCCATCAGCTTCAAGGTCAGTATCTAACACCCAATTAAGAAAAGAAGTTAGAAAAAATAAATACAGCAAGAAATCCTGAGGAAACAGACACAGAGGATGATTAAATCCCAGGTCTTGTCCCTTTATTTCTCCCCAGTAACATTTTCTGTTCCCAAAGAAACACTTAGCACATCAGGATATCAACAACTTAAAAATAGCTCCTCCTGTTAGGTGGGATAAGGCTGAGTCAGTCAGGACCCCTCCCACTCCAGGGGATGCCTAAGAAGACAAAAGCACTTTACTACACTACTGATAATGACTAATATCACTACAGTTTTTCTTCAATGTGTTCCAAATACATACTTATCTCTTCAGAAAAAAGTATTATTTTATAGCACAAGAAGTGATATAACAGGAGTCTTAAAATTTTTAAAAACCATACAAAAATACCACAACTTACATGAGATGAGATATATGTTATACAATCATCTAACTTGGCCAGCATAGGTATAAATCCTTCACTATTCACAGACAACGTAGGGGAATTCAATTTCTTTAAGAGAAAAAAAATCAATCTTAATTCACAAAAAAATGATACAGGTAAAAGACCTATGGATTCGAATTAGCATATTTCCCTATAAGGAAAATGTACTAATGACTTTACACTGCATTGTACGAATATCTTCACACTGTCTTTATGCTACATTTTAAGTCACCAATATACCTTCAAATGTAGCCCACATGTAACAATAAAGAGGGAAAATAGAAAAGGCTACTGATTTAATTCAGTTTGCTCCTAATGAGTTTTAATGGGACTCTTCATGAATTGGGAAATATTTATGTTACTCTATTGTACAATGTTATATTGAATAATGTATCAGCCAGGCGTGGCGGTTCATGCCTGTAATCCCAGCACACTCCATCCCAATGAGACTCCAACTCAAAAAAAAAAAGAAAGAATGTATCAAGTACCTACATTTCTCATTTCCTAGTATTTTTCAATATACACAATTTTTAAACTTTCAAACACTAGTGATTTTCTTGAGGTTAAAATGCTATACTATGTACAACAGTTATCCTCTGGAAATAAAATATTACCAGCCAATTATTTCTTATCTTGATCTACAAATAGCTTGGCAATGAACTACTTCCTACTGCATTCCATTGATAAATGGCTACTAGTTTTACTTCTGTCTTTAATAAATTATAATAATTATTATTAATTTAATAATTTTAATAACATGATTTGTACTTAATTACTATGATTCATTTATGAGTCAGAAACATATATAAATATAACTTACACCATAACCTTTATTGGGACTATTATCTTGAGATACAAGTATACATTATAAGGACTATACTTTTCTTCAAACTAAACATAAGAACTAGTTTGAAAAGTGTTTTCACTGTTATAATAGCATGACCACAGCAAGATTTAAAACTGAATATTTTTCATATAATCTTCAAAGCTTACAAATAAGAAACTATAAGAGGACTATTAAGAGGTAAACAACAGAGACTTTAATAACAATAGTACAATTTAAGAAATACAACTTAAATCAAACTTGAAAAAATTTGTACTGATAATGGTATCTCCATGTCTACAAATAGAAATATTAGCAAGCAAACTAAGTTAAAATATCATGCAAGCCAATTTATAAGTTTAAAGTAAACAAAAAAGTACTAATTTTACAAAAAATATAAAAATGATGCTTACTGTATTAATCGTTTCCAATTCATTAAAATAGGAAAGCTTTTGTTGAATGTTTTCAGCCAGATCAACAAGTTCCGACTTGCATTTTTTAAAAGAGAAAAAGCAATTATAAGAACATGAGAATCAATACTCCAGTCTCGAAGTTATACTGTATAGATTTATATTAGACACAGTTATAACAAACATAAGATTTCAGAATAAGTTCAACTATTTCTGCAACTGGGAACTAAAATAGGCAATGATTATTAGTTTCATGATCTTTTTATAAAATAAAAAATGACCACATTTTAAAAACACACAAAAGTACATATAGAGAAAATTCTAACTATTGTAACTTAAATATTCTAGCTGAGTTATGAGTTTAAGTGCAAGCTCAACCAGTTGATACTTTCAAAACCTCACCATTAGTATAAGCACTATGCTTGTGTGAGAAGAGTCAATTATAAAGAGCAGACAGACCAAACGAATATATTCACTACCCTCTGAAACTGTACTGTGACCTAACAGATCAACCACAGGAAAGTCTGCGTTTGTCCTGCTCATATGCGCTTATTTAGAATGAAGGTAGGCTGTCAATGAAACTACCTATGTGCTTAGCATAGAGCCCCATGGCGGTGTTCAACATCTACTTGCAGAAACTAGGAAAATTACAATTAAATTATATTCATCTATTTTAAAATAAATTATTAAATATTGCCACCCACCCTCTGTCCTACTCCAAATTACCTGTTCTTTGAGGAGCTGTTCACAGGCTTCATGTAAGGTTCCTGTCTTATTGGACACAAAAAGATACTGTTTCTGCAAAGACTCCAGATGCTGAAGAGCATTGTTTACATCATTCAATATAGCATCACACTGCTCCTGAAACCCAGACAAGTAATCCCTCATCTGTCTAGAAAACAGAACCAAAAGGGGATTGACAATAATATTTTCCCCCAGTAAGCATAGTCAATAAACAGTAAAGTCTCATTTTTTCCCAAAATGCTTGAATTTCAGGAGGAAGATCTGACCTACTCTCAAAAGCTGATATTTAGAAATATACCAAAAGCCATGTCATAAACTGTTTCAGTACTTAAGAAGGCAAATCACTGATACTATAAGCAACAAAAGGAATTAGTCTTGAAACTACAACCTGGCTTTTCACATATAAGGCAATGAATCATTGGCTCAACTTCCAAAGACTGGAACACCAAAGTCATCCCAAGACATCAAGTAAGATCAGTCCTTCAGATCACTTCCACCTTTGAAAGATGGTGTGATGTCATGGAAAGAATTCTGGATTTAGAATTACAAGACCTGGGTCCAAGTCCCAGCTCTGCCCTAGTCTGCATGAAATTCAGCCAAGTTACTTAATATTTCCAGGCCTTAGTTTGCTCATTGGCAAAATGGGAATAATATTATCTTTCTCCACAGAGCTGTTATGAAGATTAAATGGGACCATATGTCAAAGAACCCACCACATTACCTAGCAATAATAGCCATCAATAAATTAATACACTGAGTGTGAACACTCAATTCACAGCCTCTGTACACTGTCATTTCCTCCATGCCATGCTATGCTATCAATATACACAAACAGAACTACGTAGGTACACCCAAGGTGACCACCCTTAAACTCTGTTGGGGATGTTTCTACCTCTAAAGAAAGGCAACTGGCAGTTGAGGGAAACTGCCAGGGGAGAGAGGGGCACAACTCATCAACAAGGTACCTGCATAATGAACATTCATATACCTAACCCTGAATTGTACCCCACATCTTTAAGTTAAAAAATAAAAATAATAAATAAATAATTAAAATTATAAAAAAAAAAAGAAAGGCCACAAACGTCTCTTAGGATTCCTACGAACTCCTACTTGAACCTAATCCTTTCTGGAGTTATCTAAAAACCAGTGTCTGTCCCTCTTAACCTATTAACTATAATGTAACTCTTCTTTACTTTCAGTCACACAACTTCTAATACCAGTTATAATGACCCAAACCTTCTCTCTAGCTATTCCTAAAGAATATGTGGCTGTTGGGGGATTTTCTCTGTACCTTAATTTTACTTAGAGACACAGATTATGAACTGCTTCAGATGACTGTGATCTAAAAATGAGAATATCCAACAAATGCAAGAGCCACACATACCTATATTTAGTTCCTTCATCCTGATCCATCTGAGTTTGTAGTTTTGCAAACCATGAGAAAAACTGGAAAAATAAATAGTATTACATTGTCACCAAATCTAAAAAAGACAAAATGACAAGTAGCTACATGCTAAACAGCAAGACAAAAGGGCAGACACTAATAAGTCTTATTAGTTAGGGTTCAGATACTAATCGTTTTAAGCAAAAGGAAGACAATTTAATTAAACACACAATGTCTATATAGGATATTTAATAACACTGGCCATTTTCAGAGTCAAATGGAAGAATATTAAAGATACAGGCCAGGAGTGATGGTTCACCCTGTAATCCCAGCACTTTGGGAGGCTAGGGCAGGAGGATAGCTTGAATCCAGGAGTTGAAGACCAGCCTGGGCAATAGAGCAAGACCTGGTCTTTACCAAAAAAATGAAAAACTGACCGGGCTCAGTGGCTCAGCCTGTAATCCCAGCACCTGTAATTCCAGCCTGAGCCCGCGGGTTCGAGACCCACCCAGGCAACTTGGCAAGACTTCATCTCTACAATAAATCAAAAAAATTAGCTGGGCGTAGTAGTGTGCATCTGTAGTTCCAGCTACTCGGAAAGGCTGAGGTGGAAGGATCGCCGTTGCCAAACAGTTTTAGGCTGCGGTGGCCGGGAGCATGCCATTGAACTCCAGTCTGGGCAAACGAGTAATACTCCAACTCAAAAAAAAAAAAAAAAAGAAAAATTAATTGAGTGTGGTGGCACATGCCTGAAGTCCCAGCTACTCAGGAGGATGAGGCAGAAGGATCATTTGAGCCCCAGAAGGTGGAGGCTGTGGTGGCCCTGAGTGTGCCACTGTACTCCAATCTGGGTGACAGAGTGAAATTTCAACTCAATAAAACATAATAACAATAAAATAAAGATACAATATGTAAAAAAAAATGAGTATTTCTTCCTAAAAGGTTAATGCCTACTTGTTAGTTTGCAAAATTTGAGTAGGTAACATAGGGATTTGGGTAAATATCCATATTAATGATATTGATAGCCTACAGGTTACAAATTACAAATTAACCAGACTGGGGGAGGTCTTATGATTCATGGCTTACATCCTGTCCCTGAGTAAAGAATCTTGTCTTGAGTTTCTCAAATCTTGTGCATTTCCTCAAACTGTTCATGTACGGATTAATATGTAACCTACTGACACTGAAAAGGACACTGATTTGTTTCTGAATCATTAAGTTTTGTCGACTGGTTTCGGAATTGTGACAGTTTACACTGACTGCCTTTTACATAGAACATTTTAGCCTGTATGTTGTAATCTGTAGCCAATGAATGTGACCTCTACATTGTATCCTGCAATGAAAAGAACAACTTCAGTATAAGGAGTCCTCCATTCTCCTAAACTTTCTTTGAAAGCATTCTCATTGTAATGAACTTTGGGACATAGCCAACTTTGTTAGTGCATCTTACCAGGTCTATCCTCACATTTGGCTTCCAGTAAACCTTTAGCAAATTAATTCTGCCTCAATAGCCCTAATTTCAGTCAATATCTTATTTTGTTTTGGTTTGGTATGGTTTTGAGTTGAGGTCACACTGTCATTCAAGCTGGAGTGCAGCAGCATAATCACAGTTCACTGCAGCCTCCACCTCCTGGCTCAGGCAATCCTTCCACTTCAGCCTCCTGAGTAACTGGGACTACAGGTGCGTGCCACCATGATGGCTAATTTTTTTGCTTTTTTGTAAAGACGGGGCTCTTGCCACATTGCCTAGGCTGGCCTCAAACTCCTGGGCTTAAGCAATTCTCCTGTCTCAGCCTCCCAAGTAGCTGGGACTATAAGTGTCCACTACTACACACAGGCAATTTTTTAAAAGTTTTTAGATAAGCCTTGTTATAGAAGGAATGAAAAAATAATAATAAAATAAAAAATAAATTTTTTTTTAGAGACAGGGATCTCAGTATGTTGTCCAGACTGGTCTCAAACTCCTGGTCTCAAGTGATTCTCCCATCTCAGTCTCCTGAGTAGCTGAGATTATAGGCACAAGCCACAATACACTGCTCAGTTAACACTGCTAATAAGAACTGTAAGACTATAAACTCAGAAATAATACTACATTGTGGCTTGAGAACATGAACTTTGGCATCAGCTAAACCTAGGTTTGAATTCTGGCCCTTCCACCAATGTAACAGAAAATACCTATTAAAAGAGTTAGGAGGAGCTAAATTTAAATGAGCATGAAGGAAATTTGGGGAGTTATAGAAATGTTTTATATCGTGATCCCAGTGGTAGTTATACAGGCATATATACTTGTCAAAACTCATCAAGTTGACACTTAATAAAATGAGTCCATTTTATTATATGCAAATTATAACTCAATATATAAGATTATTTAAAATTTTAAGAGATGTATATAGATGAAAATTTCATCCAGAAGATTATTTCTTTCAAACAGCCCAAACAAGTTCACAGACACAGTACACATTTACCTTCTACAATTCTCAAGTGGGATTCGATGTCAAAGGTGTGCAGGCTTGCCATGTGCCTTGACTATCATTTTGTGAGCATTTCTCGTGCGCTTGCCACATACGGCATTTACATGCATCATCTTACTTAGTTCTCATAAACATCCTGTGAGGTAAATATGTAACCATCCTTGTTTTACAGATCAAGAACTAAAGATGTGAGGAGGTCAGTCACATGCCTATGCTCACAAAACTGGTACATGACAAGCTGCCGTTCACGTGCAGGTCAGCCCAACTCAAGAGCTACAGCTCCTTGGTGGTTTGCAGCACTGCCTCTCTCAACGGGCTATACATACCGTCCAACACATTTGCTTTATGTTTTACTCAGCAAATGCTTCCACTTTGACTCTTAACAGGATAAGAAAGATGAGACAAGAAAAGCAGCAGGATAAACTGCCATATATTTAGGTTTCTAATAAGGAATAAGCAAAAACCTAGAGAAATTTATACATGCTAAATTACTGAAAAATAACTAAAAGAGTTCATCTAAAAAGAATATGTAGGGTTTTTTTTAGAAAGCGTTACCTAGCAACAAGTGAAACCCACGCACATATTGAGGGGACAGGTTAATACAGACATACACTGAGGGAAGTCAAAAGTATGTAAAATATTAAAACTTTAATAAGTATAATAATCTATCAACATCCAATCTTGGAATATCATATTTCTATCTATACTGCAAATATAATTGGGCAATAGATACATTTAAAACACTGAAGAAATAGCTACAAGTAATACCACTCAAGAATGTTCTACAAAGACTTGATGTTAACTGTAATGCCAAGTGTTCAGAACTTTTAATTAGGACCTTTTTATTAGTCTTATCTTAAGACGTATAAAATAATCAAACATCCTTAGAAAAGATACTGCAGTTCACCTGCTGTGCAGTTTCAATTCTTTCTTCTTCCATTCCTAAGGAAGTGAAACCCTTCAAGAGAATGTCTTCTGTAGATTCAGGCACTACTGAAGTCAGTTCAACGGGCAGTGACTGGGATGTTAAACTGCACAAGTCTTCAATTGGAAGCTTGCAAAAGAAACATAAAGATATTTAAATAACTTGAAAATTCTCTGAACTTAACTCAAGATTGGGTTTCCATCTTAGCTGTTCTGAAAGAGAAGGAAATGTTTTTCATTAAATCGTATGAGGTTAATAAATACCATATAGTACTTTAACCAGGTTCTATGTTAAATGCTAGTCTCAAAATGTAAACATGACACCAATGTCCCACCATTAGTAGGGTATGATTTTAGCTTTCTTTTCTTTTCCATTTTTATTTTACACTCAGGGGGTGGGTACACATTCATGTTTATTGCATGGACATATTGTAGAGTGGTGAGGATTCATTCCCAGGTGGCCCATTCCCCAGACAGTTAATACTGTACCCCATAGGTAATTTCTGAATCTTAACATACCTCCCTGGGTTATCTTTCTAATAAGGGTGGTGAGTTTAATCCACACCCATTTTCTCACTTGACCCTCTTGTGAACTACCACCAGACAAAGGGAAAGTGTTGCTGTTGAAAGTAGCTTATCCTCCCCAGTACCTACCACAAAAGCCTGACCAACCAACAGGATTGACAAATTATACCCAAGAACCAACTACCAATAAGCATTACCATCTCCTACCATTTCCACTCTCTGGCACACCTCACCTACCCCTTCTTGCTGACAAGTTTTGAAATTACAACTGGACAGGAAGAATGTAAGAGTTTCCCATCGACTTCAGAAGAGCCCCACGGACAAGGGCTCACTCTGACACCATGATACTTTCTAGTTCTTCACTACTAAAAATAGTCCAGGTGTTAATTTACATACAGTCATACAGACAAGTTGTTTTTAGACCTAAAAGAAAGGGCAAGTAGATGCTAGGGAAAGTAAAAAGGCCTAATTGTTTTAAGTTCAAGTCTAGTTTTCAGGCTTTATTTCACGACATTTAAGGTCCATTGATGTAAGACATGATCCAAGGCCTTGGGAAGTTGCTTCCCTGTCTATTTTTCTAAATATAAAAGTTTCATCTGAAGATAGCATTTTCTCTTCAAAGCTAAAATAAGCTAAATGCAAAATGCTTCACTACTAATTTAGAAACACAGACCTTTAAATATGGGGTTTTGTGTGTATAGGTTCAAATGAAGCTACACTTATAGCATGGTGAAGAACATAACAATGCAACCTGGTTAGAATCCTGCTCCTGCTCATTTATAAGTTGTGTGACTATAGGCAAATTACTCAATGCTTCTAATCCTCCATTTCTTCTCTATGTGACACAGATACAATATCTGTCCCACAGGCTACTTCAAAGAGTAAGGAAGAAACAGCTATGGGAAAATCAGCTTCTTGGGATGCTGGGAAACTGCAGACAGAGAGTGTCAGGTTCTTGATCTGCCTTCTCCCCACAAATGAGCCTAACTCAAGAGTTAGAGGGGTCCTAGATGTAAGTGACTATGTCTTACTAAGGGCATCACTTGTACATGTACTCTTCCTGGATAGTAACGTAATCCCTGAGTATAAAAGATTATGGCTCAGCAAGAATTAAGTTTCTCAGATCCAGCAAGAATCTACTATCTTGAGTCTAAAGTGTCACCAGCAACTACTCAAGGCTCTGGAGGACAGAGGAAGCTGTACTGAGATAAGCCACATCTGCGCCTGCTTCGTGGAACCACCCCAATTTCCAACAAGGAGCAGACTCCTCGGGAGAAAGGGTGACCCTGCCAAGACAATGTTGCCTGTAACGCACTTAGCATAAAGCCCCACCACGTGGTAAACACTCAAGAAATGTGAGGGACTGCTACTATATCATTATTAACATATCTATTTATTAGCAGCAACAGAGTAAGTAAATGTATAAATCTGATTCTATACTGCTTCTAGGAAGCAGAACTATCACTAAGCTATCTTTACAAAATTGTAGTTTATTAGTATACAAAATTGTAGTTTATTAGTAGTAAAATATACTTCTATATGAACAGATCATGACAAAATTCAACCACATAATTCTATCAGCACTGTCTAGATGATATCTAAGAGGGGCTAGAGGAGGACACAGATCAGGCTTAGATTTTTAAAATATACCAGAAAATACAAGAAGTCTAGGCTAAGATGAAGAAAACTAGGACAAAAAATGTTGCTTGTACCTAACAATAAGAAAAAGCCGAATAATCTACAAAACCATAACTATTCTTGAATCCATCAAACCTAAGGTTGCAGAGCAACCAAGAGCTTAAAATCTGGGGAAAGACAGGCACCTGCAGTGAGAGACAGGCTGCAGCACTGGCTCACCTATGGCAGATCACAGAAAAAAGAAATGGCAAAAATTATCATAAAAAAGCAAGAAAAACTCACAGTGAAGAGACAAAGCAATTAACAGAGCCAGATTCAGATGACCTGGATACTGGAACTATCAGAAAAGGTGTTTAAAATAACTGTGATTAATATGTTAAAGGCTCTGGTGTAATATATAGCTAAGAGGTATGAACAAATATGGAATTTCAACAGAAAAATAATAATGCCAAATGGCAAATGGCAATGCTAGAAATAAAAATTATGGTAACAGAGATAAAGAATATCTGTAATGAGCTCATCATTATTAGTACACTCATGACAGCTAAGGAAAGAATCAGTGAACCTGAAGTTAGGTCAATAAAAATCACTCCAAATAGAACAGAAAGAGAAACATCATAGGAAAATAAAAACTGAACATAGCATCCAAGAATTGTGGGATGGTATCAAATTATATAATATATGTGTAACCAGAATCCCAAAAGAGGGAGAGAACAGTGTAAAAGAAATATTTGAAGAGATTAATAGCTAGGCATGGTGGCACATGTCTGTAGTTCCAGCTACTTGGAAGGCTAAGGTGGAAGGACTTCCTGAGCCCAGGAGGTCAAGGCTGCGGAGCTATGAGCATACCATTGCACTCCAGTCTGGACACCAAAGTGAAGAGGAAGGAAGGAAGGAAGAAAGGAAGGGAGGAAGGATGGAAGGCAGGAAGGAGGGAAGGGAAGGGGAAGGGGAAGGAAAGGACAGAGGGAGGAAGAAAGAAAGAAAGACAGATGGAAAGAAAGACAGGAAGGGAGGGAGGGAGGGATGGATGGTGGGGGGAGGGAGAGAGATAATAGTTGAGAATTTTCCAAAAATAATGAAAGAAATTAAACTACAACCTAAGAAGCTCCGAGAATCCAAAGCAGAACACGCACACACACACACACACACACACACACACACACACTCCTTTATACACATCTTATTCAAATTCACAAAAACCAAAGATAAAATCTTAAAAGCAGCCAGAGGAAAAAAGACACATTGTACACAGAGGCACAGAGATTAAAATTAGATTAGACCTCTCATCAGAAATCATGCAAGCCAGAAGACAATGGAATGACATTTTTAACTTTACTAAAGAGAAATATTCAATCCAGAATTCTATACCTAGTAAGAATATCTTTCTTAAATGAAGGATAAATATTGTTTAAACATCAAAAGCTGAGAGAATTCATTACCAGCAGACCTATATTACAAGAAATGTTAAAGAAAGTTAGTTCTTCATGTATTTGGAATACAATACCAGTTAAAAACACGGATCTATCAACAACAACAACAACAACACGAAAGTGCTCCAGAAGTGGTTAAAACGAAGGTAAATATGAGGCCAAGCATGGTGGCTCACACCTAAAATCCCAGCACTTTAGTTGGCAGAGGCAAGAGGACTGCCTGAGCCCAGGGGTTCGAGATCAGCCTGGGCAACTTGGCAAGACCTTGTCTCTACAATAAATCAAAAAAAGTAGCCAGGTGTGGTGGCAAGTGCCTGTAGTTTCAGCTAGAAGGCTGAGGCAGAAGGATCACCTGAGTCCAGCAGGTGGAGGCTGCAGTAGCTGTGAGTATGCCATTGTACTCCAGCCTGGGTAACAGAAAAATAAAAAGATAAAAATAAATAAATAAGCCGGGTGTCATGGTTCATGTCTGTAATCCTAGCACTTTGGGAGGTTGAGGCAAGAGGATTGCCTGGGCAACTTGGCAAGACCTCATCTCTACAATAAACCAGAACATTAGCTGAGCGTGGTGGCACACGCCTTTAATTCCAGCTACTTGGAAGGCTGAGGCAGAAGGATCACCTGAGCCTAGCAGGTTGAGGCTGTGGTGACTGTGAGTGTGCCACGCATTCCAGCCTGGACAACATAGTGAGACTCTGACTCATAAAAAAAAATTAAATAAATAAATAATAAATAAAATGAAGGTAAATATGAGTTTTTCTTTTAATCACTCAGGGAGGTCAAAAGCAAAAAATAGCAGCAATGCATTGTGCATTTATAACCCATGTAAAAGTAAAATATGCCTGAAACAATAGCACAAAAGAGGGAAAAGGAAAAATGAAAGAACACTGCTGTCAGGTGCTTATACCATACATAAAGTGGTAAAATATTTAAAGGCAGACTGTGATTAATTAAAGTACTACAGATCCTCCTTGACTTATGACGGGGTTATGTACCCATAACCCCGTCATAAGTTGAAAATATCCTAAGTTGAAAATGTGTGGCTGACCGTGAGCTGTGATTCAGCACTGCTAGAAAAGTACACTATCTACTGAATGCATATAGCTTTCGTACCATTCTAAAGTCAAAAATCATAAACCAGACTTTTGTAAGTCAGACACTGTCTACATATTATAAATCCTAGATCAACCACTAAAACAAAAACAAAAACACAGAGGACCTAGCAAACTTCAGTCCTCCAATACCACCTAGGCCCCTATCCTCTGAATTCAATTTCTTTTGGAAAAAAAAAAATCATAACTCAATCTTAAGGATTATAAATCAATGCCAAAGCCCCAGTTGCGACACCAGATACTATAGTGCAAAATGTTACTGCTGAAGAAAACTAGGAAGTATACAGGAGACAGCTTTGTATTATTTCTTACAACTGCACATGAATCTCATTTATTTCAATTTTTTAAAAAGTAATGTAATAATAATCTCCTATCAGAATTCATGAGTTCTTACACCACATAGTGCTGGTACTACCTCAGAACATATAACAAATTCCAGATTAAAAGTACAATTTCTCTTGTTACAGAATCATTTATAATACACAGAGCTGTCCTTGTATTTATTTGAATAGGTGATTCTCATGGCACAAAATTCCAAGGATATTCAATGAAAAGTCTCCTTCACTTGGGCCCACTCTCCAGCCACCCAGCTCCCTCTCAGAGGCAGGCTAGCGACCTTACTAGTTTCTAATGTATCTTTTCTGAGACGGTCTATACATATACAAAGGAAGTGGAACTTTTTAACATAAAAAACAGTACACTTTACACACCTTGCCTTTTTTATTTAATATGCAGCATTTAAATAGTCTCAACAGAGTATAAGGTTAATTTATTCTTACTTTAATAGTTTTTAATTGTCATTAAACCATAACAGACCCATTATTTTAAAAGTCCAAGAATACAGAATAATTTTTAAGTGAAAAGCGAATCTCCCTTCTTCCCCTCATCCCTGCCTGTCCAATTCTCTTTGGCAATACTAATGTCAGAACTTGATAAGTATTTCTAAGAAATTCGAGAGGAGAATGAAGAACTTTAAAAGTAGAAGGAACCAAATAAACCAATGCTTATCAATCTTTCTTTTATCAACATTATTCAAAATATATGTATATAAATATTTTAATCTAAATCATCAAAAGAATTAAAATGAAAAGTAACATTCCCCTCACCTCCACTTTTAAACCAGTTAACCATTTTCAGAATTTTTGATGGTTACTCCATAACTCTTAAAAACAGATTTATAGGCCAGGTGCAGTGGCTCATGTCTGTAATCCCAGCATTTTGGGAGGTCAAGGAAAGAGAATTGATTAAGGCCAAGAGTTCAAGTCCAACCTGGGAAACATAGTGAGACCTTGCCTTAAAAAAAAAAAATCAAAAAATTAGCCAGGCATGATGGCATGTGCCTGTAGTCCCAGCTATTCAAAAGGCTTAGGTGGGAGGATCGCCTGAGACCAGAAGTTTCAGCCCGCAGTGAGCCATACTCATGCCTCTGTACTACAGCCAAGTCAACAGAATGAGACCCTGACTCAAAAAACAAATACAGCTTTGTGCTGAATTCATCAATTTTAGGTTCTATCCACAGACTCTCATTTTATCATGTAAGGGGAAGAAATTAGTACCTCTATCGTTTTCTTCTATATTTATTCTCAAATTCTGTCAAATTTTATAATACACCTTGTTCTGTGGTTAAGTCTTTAGATTTCTTTCTTTTGAGTTGGAGTCTCACTCCGTTGCCCAGGCTGAAGTGCAGTGGCATACTCACGGCCACACCAGCGTTGACCCGCTAGGCTCTAGCAATCCTTCCGCCTTAGCCTTTCAAGTAGCCAGAACTACAGGCACATGCTACCATACCCGGCTAATTTTTTATTTACTGTAGAGATGGGGTCTCTTGGCCAAGTTGCCCAGGCTGGTCTCAAACCCGCAGGCTCAGGCAATCCACTCACCTCGACCTCCCAAAGTGCTGGGATTACAGGCTGAGCCACCGAGCCCAGCCGATTTATTTCTTAAATAATACCACAAGATTCCTGCCTTCTATAAATTTGCCAAAACTGCAGGTTCATTAATACCATCTGTGGTTTTGGTGTGCCACACATGTATTACTGTCATTTCAAAGGGATCCAAGGTGTCATACACGTGCTCAAACACAAAAATGTTTACTTTCTAATTTACTTTAGAAAATAAATCATATGAAAACTCTGGATATTGGAGAAGCTACTAGAGATATTCCAGACATATTGTATAATCTAGATGTGAGTAAATATGGTAATTTAAGTTTATGAAAGAGCATTCAAGCACAAACACAAACTACTTTTCAATCACAAGAACTTTAAATACCAGAAGCAAGACAGGGCTCCCTGCTCCCTTGTTCCCACTACTGTAAGACTCAAACCAAGGAAGAGAGAAGCCACAACGCAACCACTCAAAGAAATAATTTTTAAAATAGCAAAACAAGCTGCTTTTTAATAGCATATGAGAAAATGCCCCCATTAGGTACACTGCCCAGCTGTCATCTTTTCTCAAAACAGCCAGTATAGAATGACAAGTCAGAAAGGGGTGTGGTGGTATCACACACCTCCCTTCCTGACCTCTCACTCACTTCTGAGGAGGAGGGGGCCGATGTCTACGGCTTACTAGCACTGTTCTGGCTTCCCACAGAGCAGACAGTCACCAGGGAGAAAGAAGAACACAGGTCTAGACTCCTAGTGGGTGGTGCTGGAAAGCCACTGGATAGCTTACGCAAATGGGGACACTAACACATCAAACAATAACCATAGTCAACTATCAGGCTTTGCTTGACCAGCTGAGCAAGTCCAGGTGAAAAAAAAAAAACAAGCACACAAACCTTTCTCTCTGAAGCTTTACTTCTTGCAGAAAAAATCACTTTTATAACCAATCTGATGAATTCATTTCCTAAATGAAGCCTAATGTGACTTTCTCTGTCTGAAGCAAATCAGTGACGAGATAGGGATAGAGTCTCAGAACTTCTTCAAGGCTTTTCTTACCTTTGGTCTTACCTGTTCCTGCTCAGGCATATATGAGTCTATTTTTTTAAAGGTATTAATCGTTTGAAAGAAAGTACATGAATAATATAATACTCACAAGTAACTTGGCATATGCACTTTCCATACATGCTTTCATTTAATTCTCACAAACTTCCATGAGACTAGTACTCACCAGGAGATAAGTCCGCATTTTATAAGGAAGAAAAGTAAGACTCAGAAAAGATAAGCATCACATCTAAGGCCACACAGATTATAGGAAACAACAACCATAACAGTCAATTACAGGTAAATTCCAGGGTAAATTATTTTAGCATTTTATCAAGAATGACTAAGTTTAACAGAAAGAAAACGCCCTCACTATGAAAAAGTTTGCCCTAGCTCTAAAAAAAAGTATTTCCAATATTCTACTGCAAATTATTTTATCTAATGCCAAAAAAGGTATAATTCCTTTTCAAGGTAAGTGTAGCTCACCTTCATAGAAGTGAAAGCTATTTGCTGAAGAAGTTAACAGCTTTATGATATTTACTGAGAGTTCACTGGCCTCCTGCTATTCTACTAACCTGCTCAGTTCCAGTTACTCAGGAAGTAATTTACCTTGTGCAAATTGTGAAGCCCTACAGAAAATCCTTTTGATACACTGGCTGGACAAAATGAAAACCAAGGCATTCTTTTTTGGTGCCAATGTTAAGAGTTGCAACAAGGATGAAAAACTACTCCCAACGTCTTCCCACCAGACATAAAACCACTCAGTAAAGTAGGGAGGAAGCTGCAGAGCAATGAGAACCTCCCTGTAAAGCCCCCAGGATGGGAAGAGAACCAGCTATTTCATTCTCCCAGGAATCCAATACCAAGGCTGCACGTCCCAGAAGACCCTCATCGACCTTGTGAACGCGTTCGGTTCATCCTCTGCCCATGATTTTGTTCTGCCTTTCCTCCAGCCAAGAGAAAAAGCTGGTTTCATATTTTCTATCACCAGTTCTCACCTCAGAATGCCATTTCCTTAGAAAGGCCTTCCATTTTTATCTAAACAGCTGCACTCCATCCCTTTCTATCACATAATTCTGTTTTATTTTCCTTAAATCATGGATCACTGTCTGAACTTACTTTTTTTTATGCTCACTATCTCCACAATTATGTCAGCTCCATGAGGCTGGAGATCTCGTCTCATCCTTATCTTTCCATCCCCAATTTCTAACTCTGAGTAGGCACATAATACTTGTTAAAGACTGCAAGCTGCTAGTGGTCGGTATCATCATATTGCATAAATATAAAAGAATGGGGTGAAAGTGAAAGATTCCATTTACTTCACTCCCAACTTTCTTACTCATGCTCAATGAGAGTCAGAAACAATCCTTTAGACCCATGACAATAAAAACAAATTTTCTTGTAGAATATCTTGTATGTATCTCCCCCTCCCTACCCCGGTATTATGAAGTCCAAGCATCCTGCTTCAGTAACAAGTCAAATCAATTATAAACAGACTGGAAAATTTATGGAGCACACAACTTCTATTATCCAGAGTATAAAAGAGTTTGATAGCGGAGCCAAAGAAATTTCCACCTGCCTCCTCATTTATTTCAGGTCCACTTCCTGTACAACATCCCAGAGGTGGAAAGAGAAAGCTGAGGAACAACACCTATTTGATGGCAAAACATGCAACAATAAATGTGAAGAGAGGTTTCAAATAAAATCACGAAAGTCCAAAGGCAGAAAAAGTTGAATACTCTAAAATCAATCTTCATTTGATCATAAGTCCAAATCGTGTGAAAAGAATGCTTCCAACATCAAAAGTAACTATCACCGTTAATAAAACAATCCTCCTAAACTCGACCCTAGAAAAAGTTTGCTAAACATCTCACAATTCATAAAATGTACTGCTTGTCATTAAAACGAATTGAACTAATCGACACAAGAAGCATCACATCCCAATGGTAACGGGATTAAAAACACTGACACTAAAACCGAAAATCGGCGGTTATTTATCAATGTCCTGACCCCGCTTTCAAAGAAAATTCATTCTCACTGCTTTGCTACAGGTCAAATAAATCAGGTCTCCCATAACATGCACTTGATTGAGAGTTCACAGTCCGAAGTGCGATGAATGAAACTGTCACTCAGGATCAAGTTTGGGGCCCCTCAAGTCCCCCGTCGTCACCCCCCCCTCCGCCCATGGAAAAAAGAAGCTAACTTATTCACTAAGGCGGTAAACAAGCACCAACTGGAGACTGTCCTGCAGCAAAGCACCCTCCTGGGACAGGGTGGACAGCAGCATTACGTCTCGGCTGACACCAGGGACCTCAGGCCAAGGCTCCCGGCCAACCGTCCCACGCTGCTGGGGGAAGGAGGTTGGGTGCCGGCGGGCACAGCCACGGGCCGCCAGCGCAGCGGTCTCGAGGCAGACAGCCGGGGTGGCGGACACAGCGAGGCCTGACAGCCGGGGAAGGTGGGCGGCCCCTCCCACCGGATCCGCCACCGTGGCCCGGGAGGAGTGGAGAGAGACCCTGGCCAGCGGCGGGCGAGGCCGGGGTCGTGCGGGGGCGCCCGAGGAATATCCCCAACCCGCCGCTCCAGCCCGGCTCCCGCCCAGCCCCTCACCTCGGCCGGCACGGGCATATTCTCCGCCGCCGCCTTCAACTCCAGCACCGAATCCGTCTGTCTGTCGGTCAGCGGCGCCGTGGTGTCCGGTCTCCGATCCCAGAGAGCCAGCTTTTCCCTAGCGTCTCGATCCACCGCCGCCTCGGGCAGCAGCAGCAGCGCCGCCTCCGCCATTGCCGCCGCTTCCGCGGCCCTCAGCAGCAGCGGGGTAGAGGGGACCCCAACAGAAACGCCAGAGCCACTTCCGGGAGGACCCGGGCTTCCAGCACTGCACCGGCCGCGGGGCGGGGCGGACAGGAACGTCCTGACCCCGGAAACGTTTCCTCAATGTGGGGGGGCGGGACCGAGGTCAGAAGAGACGTGGCTTTAAACGCAGTACAACGATTTCCGGTTGGGATGCTGACGAGGGTGGCGGAGACAAGACTTGACGGAAATAGAAATGCCCCTACCGGAGGTTTCTGCCTCAACATCAATAACTTTATTGTTACGTGTTGTTCGGATTATTGACAGCTGCACTAAATCACCCTGCCGGCGGGGCATTCGTGAGCTCCCGGATCTATCACCACTGTTCACACGCTGGGTAGTCTGGGTGGAGTGTGGAGTGTGTGATTTCCATGTTGACGTGTTGACAGTTTCCGCCGCTTAGATCAAAACCAAGAGCATAAACTTTTCCAGCAGCCAGTAATTTCTCCGTCAGAAACTAATTTAAAAAGACGCATAAAAAATACAAAGATAGCCGGGCTCGGTGGCTCAGCCTGTAATCCCGCGCCTTGGGAGGCGGAGGTGAGTGGATTGCCTGAGCCCGCGGGTTCGAGACCCGCCTGGGCAACTTGGCGAGACCTCATCTCTACAATTAAAAAAAAAAAAAAAAAATTAGCCGGGCGTGGTAGCGCGCACCTGTAGTTCCAGCTACTTGGAAGGCTGAGGCGGAAGGATCGCCGGAGCCAGCAGGTCGAGGCTGCGGTGGCCGGGAGCGGGGCGACAGAGTGAGACTCCAACTCAAAAAAATTAAAAAAAAAATACAAAGATGTGTATATCTCAGACATCGTTAATAGTATCAGATAATTTCCTGATTTTGCACCTAAATGTCCAACATTGAAGAAGTGAATCAATAATTCGGGTACAGACATGTAGTTGGAATACTATTTTACCATTTAAGTCATGTCGGTTTGAGCAACAAAGTAAATAATGATAGTATTGGATCATAACCAACAGAGTATAATAAATACCCACGAATCTATACTGATACAAATAAATGATTGAATACGTAAATGGCGGAGAACAACATCCTACCTTAAGAAGAATTCCAATCAATGAATGTAGAATGAGAGAAATAGAAAATCACCATTAGGACACACCGTAATCACTGCAGCAGGCAAGATTTATGGATGGATACTAAAATGAGTGCGTGAAAGTTCAAGGAGAAACAGAAATTTGCATAATCCGAAAGAATCTCCCAAAATAACCTATTAATAACAAAAGGGAATAGTAACTTTACAGTGAAGAACTAACAGACACTGGCTGGGCGCGGTGGCTCATGCCTGTAATCCCAGCACTTTGGAAGACTGAGGCGAGAGGATTACCTGAGTCAAGGGGTTCGAGACCAGCCAGGGCAATTGGCGAGACCTTGTCTTCAAACAAACAAAAAAGACTGGGCATGGTAGTGCACTCCTGTAGTTTCAGCTACTTGTAAGGCTGAGACAGAAACATCGCCTGAACCCAGCAGGTCAAACCTCGGTGACCACTGCACTCAGCCTGGGCGACAGAGTAACACTACAACTCAAAAAAAAATAAAAAAATTTAAAAAAAGCAGACATGAAGTCAAAATCATCATCATGAAATTCCTGGCATGATAGGTTGAGTATACTGTATAACTTCTGTGATATTCTTGTCAAAAAAGCAAAATCTCTCTTTTTTTTTTTTTTAAATATAGAGATGGGGTCTCACTATGTTTCCCAGGCTGGTCTCAAAGTCCTGGCCTCACACAATCCTCCTGCTTCAGTCCCTCACAGTGCTGGAATTACACGCAGGAGCCACTGCCTCAAAAATCTCACTTTAATCATGAGAAAACATCAAACAAACTAAAATGGGGGACATCCTACAAAACAATTGACCAGTGTTCTTCAAAAGCATCAAGGTCAGAAAAGACAAGGAATGTCAGGAAATGTTACGTGTTAGAAGAGACTAGGGATCATGACATATCAGTACAAAGTGGGATACTGGATTAGGTCCTGGGACAGTAAAAGGGCATTCATGGGAAAAACTATAGAACACAATCACAAAATAAAATATCAAAATTCAAGTAATTCTCACTGTTAGGTAATAGTATTGTACCAATGTTAATTTCCTGATTTTGCACATGGGTAGGTAAAAAGACAGCATCAGGGAAAGCTGGAGGAAGGTTATAACTGAACTCCCTTGTGCTACTTTTGCAAGTTTTCTGAAATCTAAAATTATCTCTAAATAAAGAATTAAAAATCTCATCTTATAAAAAACATTTATTTGTTTGACAAAAACAGTTGTGATGTAATTAAGAAAAATGAAGCAGTGTATGACTTTATTGGCCAAAGGAAAAACTCCCAAAACATTGACAAATGGTTAAGATTACTGATAATTTTTTCTTTTCCCTTTTCTATCTTTCTCTCTTTCTTTCTTGCATTTTCTTCTCTTTTTTTTTCCTTTGCAATGAGTTTTGCATTTAAAAATAAAGCTTTTTAAAAAGTATTCAATGCAGCCAGGCGTGGTGGCTCACATCTGTAATCCCAGCACTTTGGGAGGCAGAGGCAAGATGACTGCCTGAGCCCATGGGTTCAAGACCAGTCTGGGCAAATGGAGAGACCTCGTCTGTACAATAAATCCAAAAAAAAAAAAAAAATCAGCTGGGTGTGGTGGTGCTTGCCTGTGGTTCCAGCTACTTGGAAGGCTGAAGGTTGAGGCAGAAGGATTGCTTAAGCCCGGTGGGTCGAGACTGCGGTGGCCCTGAGTGTGCCACTGCACTCCAGCCTGGGCGACAGAGTAAGACTCCAACTCAAAAACAAAACAATAAAATTATTTAGTGCAGCTTCAGAGTACTGTTTCTCTATTATACCAATCCACTGCTATTTCCTAAATAAAGTCATTTTGGGCCTGGCACAGTGGCTCATGCCTGTAATCCCTGCATTTTGGGAGGTGGAGGCAAGAGGATTGCCTAAGCCCAGGGGTTCGAGACCAGCCTGGCAACTTGGCAGGACCTCATCTCTAAAATAAATCAAAAAATTAGCTAGGCATGGTGGCATGTGTCTGTAGTTCCAACTATTTAGAAGACTGGGGTATAAGGATTGCCTAAGCCCAGCAGGTCGAAGTCCTGAGTATGCCACTATACTCCTGCCTGGCGACAGAGTGAGACTCCAACCCCCCCCTCAAAAAAGAAAGTGATTTTGTAGATGTGTGACTCTATTTGTCTAAGTGTCTAAAACATATTCACTCCTCTTCTTCCTCCTCCTCCTCCTCTTCTTCTTCTTCCTCCTCTTCTTCCTCTTCTTTTTTTGAATCAGAGTCTCCCTTTGTCACCCAGGCTGAATTGCAGTGACATGGTCACGGCTCACCACAGCCTCAAACTCCTGGGCTCAGGTGATTCTTCCGCCTCAGCCTCCTGAGTAGCAAGGACTACAGGCACACACCACCACATCCAGCTATATATATATTTTTTTAGTCGGGGTCTCACTGTGTCACCCAGGCTGGAGTGCAGTGGCCCACTCACCATGACCACCGCAGTCTTGACCTGCTGGACTTGGGCAATCCCTCCACTTCAGTCTTCCAAGTAGCTGGAACTACAGGCTTGCACCACCACGCCCAGCTAATTTGGTTTTTTTGGGGGGGGGTTTGACTTATTGTAGAGACAAAGTCTCGCCAAGTTGCCCAGGCTGATCTCGAACCCGTGGGCTCAGGCAATCCTCTCACCTCTGTCTCCCAAAGTGTTGGGATTAGAGGCATGAGCCACTGTGTCTGGCTTAAATTTTTTTGAGAGACATGGTCTCACTATGTTGCCCACGCTGGTCTCGAACTCCTAGTCTCATGCAATCCTCTCGCCTTGGTCTCCCAAAGTGCTGGGATTACAGACATGAGCCACTGCACCCGGTCTTATTTACTTTTCTTCAAGCCAAAATGATCCCTAGTTTCATAAATCTCAGGAATAAAATTAATCCTGCTGAATTTTTGTGATGACAGTTCTTTACCAAACATCATCCTTCCAGTGCCAAATATAACTATTTTTTGCTCCCAAATGTGTTTCTATTACAGATTTTCCTAAATCGGTGATCACTCTCCTTTCTTCTAAGCGTTGTTTTTCATTCCTTGTTTTTACTGAGTGATGATTCATGATACTAAAGGGATGTAGTGCAGGTCATGGTGCCCATGGAAAAGATTTGGGCCAAGGTTGGAGGTTTACTCAGGTGTGGTGAAGTCAAATGAGAGGAGAGGAAGGTAGGGGTGCAACACACTGATGCCTGGTCTAGTCTTGAGCTGATGAATGGAGGAAGAAAGGAAAGGGCCGGGCCTGGAGGACCCAGCGGAGTCCAGCTGACTGTGTAGGGGCTTGGGAGGGAAGGCGAGGAAACAGAGTAGCAACAGTTCCTATAGGGTGTTGCAATTTTGTAGAAAACTAGCATAGAAGAATGTACATTTACATAGTGCAGTGTTGCTCAAAATATGATGGAAAGTGTGGTTTAGACTCTAGTGTTCTTTTTTTTTTTCTGAGTTGGAGTCTCACTCTGTTGCCTGGATAGAGTGTAGTGGCACACTCATGGCCACCCCAGCGTCGGCTTTCTGGGCCCTGGCGATCTGTCCTCCTCAGCCTGCCAACTAGCTGGAACTACAGGCACACGCTACCAATGCCTGACTAATTTTTGATTTATTGTAGAGACAAGGTCTCACCAAGTTGCCCAAGCTGGTATCGAACCCATGGGTTCAGACAATTACAGGCTGAGCCACCGAGCCTGGCCTAGTGTTCTTTTCTGTATAGAAAAATATTGTCTAGTTCCCTCCCCCAACCCAAAAGTACAAATTTCCTACAGTGGATTCACTTTCATACTCTGTATTACAAATCAAATTTCTTCCTGTTTTGTAGGTGGTGATTAGCTTATTCCCAGAAGCACTAGACAAAATGTCGAATACATGAGAGAGAAGATGCCCTAGGGTCCAACAATTCTATCTCTGGGAATTTATCCTAGAGACATTTTTATGTATGCAAAAAAGTGCACATGCAGAATATTTGAGAGGGGGAGTGCTTTCCACCATAGACTGGAAAGCCTGCTAGAAAATTCTAAAAGAGCAGTAGGATATTTTTTAATAGAGAAAAATTGGATGCAACCTAAATATTTCTCAATAGCAGAATAGTTTTGTGCCTATTATCTGTTGCTGCTTTAAAAAAAAACTAACCCCAAGCTTGTGTCCTAAAACAATCACCATTTTGTTATTATCTCTCTCATGATTTCATGGGTCAGGAATTTCCAAAGGACACATGAGAAAGACTTGTCTCTGCTTATGATATCTGGAGCGTAGCAGGAATGACTCAAATGGCCATGGACTGACCAGCTGGGGCTAGCTGTGCATGTTCACACCCTCACATAGTTTCCAAGCCTCTCTGTCTGCTCTCTGCAGCTGGTCTCTCAAGCATAAAGATCTCAGGGTATTCGGACTTCTTCTTACATGGCTCAGAGTTTGAAGAGATAGTTCCCAGACTCTTTTGACCTTCAAGGTCACTTGTTCTGCTCTCTCTATCAAGAAAGTCACTATTCAGGGGAAGGGAAATTGACTCCACCTCTCAATGAGAGGAATAGTAAAGAATTTGCAGCATTTTTCTCTACCACAGATCCAATACTTTGCAACCATTTAAATGAGGGACGTAGTTTTGGTGTTTTTTGTTTGTTTGTTTGTCACCCAGGCTGGAGTGCAGTGGCACACTCACAACCACTGTGATCTTGACCTACTGGGCTCAAGTGATCCTAACACCTCAGCCTTCCAAGTAGCTAGACCCACAGACACGCGCCATTACACCATAATTTTTTAATTTATTGTAGAGTTGATGTCTCGCCAAGTTGCCCAGGCTGGTCTCGAAGCCCTGGGCTCAGGCAATCCTCTCGTCTCCGCCTCCCAAAGTACTAAGATTACAGGCGTGAGCCACCGCACCTGGCTAAGGATGTAGTTTATGAATTCTGCTCCTATGTAATCAGCGGATTACCTAGAGACGTGAGAAAACTTTTGGAAGTGATTGAAGTGTTATATTGATGCAGTGATGGTCTCACAAATGTACACATAACCCCAAACTAATCAAATTGTACATTTTAAATATGTAGGCCAGGCACGGTGGCTCAAACCTGTAATCCCGGCACTTTGGGAAGCCGAGGCAAGAGGACTGCCTGAGTCCAGGGGTTTGAGACCAGCCTGGGCAACTTGGCGAGGACTTGTCTCTACAAAAAAATTAAAAATTAAAAAAATTAACCAGGCATGGTGGCGCACACCTGTAGTTCCAGCTCCTTGGAAGGCCGAGGTGGAAGGATCTCCTGAACCCAGCAGGTCGAGGCTGCGGTGGCCGTGAGTATGCTACCACACTCCAGCCTGGGCAACAAAGTGAGACTCCGACTCAAAAAACAAAACAAAACAAATACATATGTGCAGTGTACACATGCCCATGCAATATATTTCAATTATACTTCAATGGAATTGAAAGCGGATGGGGCATGGGAGGGAGAATTAAGTAGATTTCCTAAGTACTGACGCTGAAGAAAACTCACCCATATTGTTGAATTTAAAAAGCAAGTTGTTGACGACCTAAATGCCATCCCATTTTTGTTCAAAACATGCACACACAGAGAGAAAAAAGGTCTGAAAAGATACAGAGCAAATTGTTAGTAGCAGTTATCCCCTAGGAGTAGGATTGGCAGAGAAGATAGAAGAGAGAACGAGGTCTTCATGATATTTTAAGACTGTTTATTAGACCGGGTGTGGTGGCTCACATCTGTAATTCCAGTACTTTGGGAGACTGAAGCAGGAGGATCACTTTAACCCAGTAGTTCAAGACCAGCCTGAGAAACAAAGTGAGACCTCGTCTCTACAAAGAAATCAAAAAATTAGCCCAGGTGTGGTGGCACATGCCTGTAACCCCAGCTACTTGGGAAGTTGAGGCAGGAGGATCGCCTGAGCCCAGGAGGTCAAGGCTGAGGTGAGCCAGGATCATGCCACTGCACTCCAGCCTGGGCGACAGAGTAAGATCCCAAATTTAAAAAGAGATTGTTTATTGAAAAGCAATTGTTTTTTAAAAAGGAATATTAGTTTGCAGATCCAAGTGAATTCTGGTTCTGGCTCTGCCGCTAACTAGCTCTGAGTCTATAAATTAACCTTCTCAAACAGAATGTACATGTTTATAGCAACACTCCATACCCTGTTAACACCTACTCAAACTCACACATAGACCCTGAGTCCCCTGCCTGGGTGAGGTCCAGGCAGATGGTCACACAGTCTGCTCTGGACCCATGGGCACAGTCACCTGTAGCAGGGGAGCTTTCTGCTACTCCATCCTTTCTGCTAGACAAGGGATGTTTTCCTTTCTGCTAGGGCCTCTCTTTATGCCACCTAATTTGTGTTCTCAGGGATTGTTTTAACCCAAAATGTGTTACAAAATGTGTGCAACTATTATCACCAGACCCATGCCCCATAAGGAGTCATTGCCATAGGCCAGAGACCACCAACTCATCTGAGCCAACAAAAATTATTGAAGCCTCTTCCTGCTCCTTCCTGGGCCAGGGTGGCTAGAAGCAGTTTCCTAGCGGACTTGACAGTTATCTAGCTAAGTGACTTCAGGATTTATTAGCAGAGTTCAAATACCACAGACCAGCACCTGGCTGTGTTCCCAGGTGAGGCCTCTGATCTTTTAAGAGTAGAATGTGGAGGCCAGGCATGATGGCTCATGCCTGTAATCTCAGCATGCAGGGAGGCCAAAGCGGAAGAATTGCTTGAGCCCAGAAGTTCAAGACCAGCCTGAGCAACATAGTAAGCCCTCAGCTCTACAAAAATAAGTTAGCCAGGTGTAGTGACGCATGGAGGCTGAGGAAGGAGGATCACCTGAGCCCAGGAGGTTGAGGTTGCCGTGAACTATGATCCTACCACTGTACTCCAGCCTGGATGACAGAGTGAGACCCCCGACTCAAAAAAAAAAAAAAAAAAAGAATAGAATTTGAAGATGGAAGAGAATTTAAAGATCATATAATCAAGCCCTTTCCTTCTACAGATGAGCAACTGAGATCTTCAGAAGTGAGAAGACCAGCCCAATTCCGTACACTTAGGTGGTGATGACTATTTTTTCCCCCTCAGACTGTGGTTAATGCTCTTTATACTACCGCAGAGTTTCCCCAAGTTGAGTGATGTACAAAACCCTAAAAAAATTGCAGGTATTGATATAAATATTTGATATAAATATCAGTATTGATATAAATAATTGGAGTGTTGCTCGAACAAAGAATAAAACTTGTCATAAGCTTTGTATGTTTATACCAAAGAATACTTACAAGTTACAAAAGCAAAATGTTTAACAATGTGTAACTAATAACATTCAAATTAACAACATTAGGCTGGGTACAGTGGCTCATGCCTGTAATCCCAGCACATTGGAAGGCCAAGGTGGGAGAATTGCTTGAGCCCAGGTGGAGTTCGAGACCAGCCTGGGCAACATAGCAAGACACTGTTTCTAAAAAACATTAAAATATTAGCTGGGTGTGGTGGCATGTGCCGGTAGTCCCAGCTATTTGGGAGGCTGAGGTGGAAGGATCGCCTGAGCCCAGGAGGTCAAGGTTGAGGTAAGCCGTGATCGTGGCACTGTGCTCCAGCCTGGGAGACAGTGAGACCTCAACTCAAAAAAAAAAAAAAAAAAAAATTATTGAGATGAAGACATACATTTTAAAAATGTGTCCACAGGCTCAAGTTTGAGAAATCCTGTACCATATCCACTGCCTGCTGCCCTAAAGGCATAGCCAGAAGTCTCTTCCCTATTACCTGCTACAGTGTCTGAAATTCTACATTTCAGAGACAGGTCTTTGCTTCCTAAGGCTCTTAACCCTTTCATGTCTTAGAACAGGCTGCTGGAAATAGAAACATACCTAAGGGACACAGGGCAGGGATGCTCCTTTCTGGGAAGCGGAGTGAAGGGAAAAGGTGGAGCTTGGGATCCAAAACTTTCTTGCAGTGGGAGCTTCACAGACTCACAAGGCCAGCCCTCCTCGACGACACACCTGGACACTGCAAAGGACCCTGCTAATGCCATGCCACTGCAGGATAGCTGACGTCATGGTTTCCAAAGCACTTGTCTCTGCTCCTCACTTGAACTTGGAGAGGAAGTTGGGGGATGTAATTATTCTCCTCCGTTTAGTGAATGGCAAAATCAAAACAAACCAGGGAGAGTCGGGAGCTGCTCAGGACAGCAGTTAGCAAAGGGCACACCTGTCACTGGAACTGGAACCCTGGATAATGCCTTCTCTTTTTCTTCTACGCTAACATAATTGAAAGTGAGTGACATGAAGATGAGCATTTGAACCCGTTCATACTTTTTTGTAGGGGGCATTTCAGCAAGCATGAGTCAGTCCCAGGGGTGAGAGAAACATGATGCCCTATTCTACCACAAGGTAGTAGTATTTCAGGTGCCAACACACTGCATCATGGCATCAAAGAGGAGGAGTTAGAATACACAGGCCTCTCAGATCATGCTCCATTTTACTTCATTGCATATAAAACAACGAAGTTAGCCGGGTGTGGTGGCTCACATCTGTATTCCCAGCGCTTTGGGAGGCAGAGGTAAGAGGATTGCCTGAGCCCATGGGTTTGAGACCAACCTGGGCAACTTGGCAAAACCTCGTCTCTACAATAAAAATCCAAAAAATTAGTCAGATGGCGCGGTGGCGTGCGCCTGTGGTTCTAGGTACTTGGGAGGCTGAGATGGAAGGATCACCTGAGTCCAGCAGGTCGAGGCTATGGTGGCCATGAGCAGTGTGCCACTGCACTCCAGCCTGGGCAACAGAGTGAGACTCCGACACAAAATTTCAAAAAAAAAAGGAAAAAAGAAACAAAAGCATACAAGATATCTCATGAAACACTTTCAAAAACAATGAAGTTACAAAACAGAGCAATTTAAAAGAAATGATCCTGCTGGGTGCAGTGGCTCACACCTGTATTCCCAGCACTTTGGGAGGCCTACGGGAGAGGATTACCTGAGTCCAGGGGTTCGAGACCAGCCTGGGCAACATGGTGGGACCTCGTTTTTACAATAAATCAAAAAATTAGCTGGGTGTGGTGCCGCGCATCTGTAGTTCCAGCTACTTGGAAGGCTGAGGTGGAAGGATCACCTGAGCTCAGCAGGTCGAGGCTGCAATGGCCATGAGTGTGCCATTATACTCCAGCCTGGATGACAGAATGAGACTCTGACTCAAAAAAATAAAAATAAAAGAAATGATCCTTATGCACACCTGCATGTCTGCAACTGCCTCTTGAATATTCAGGGCACATTCATTTGGAATGAATGAATTTCTTGATGTACAATCTTCCAGCCTCTTATCAGAACCATTTCCCTTCCTATGGGTTTTTATAGCTTCATCAAGTGTTTGGAGATCTGTTTTCCTTTTCAAATTCTTTCCTTTCTTACTCATTTTATCAGTGTCTCACTCACACATCAGGGACTGTATAAATCACTGTGAACACTGACAATTTATTTAAATAATAGCTAAGGCTTTATTTCATGATAATGGAAGAATTGCTGCCCTGGATCAGACAAATAGTCGTCCAGCTTGGAATTTAGAATCAATATTTAGAATTGAAGCATGTTTTGAAGAAAGACATAATTATTTTCCAAGATTTCAACCTCAAGAAGCTATGAGCATAGCTTTGCTAATACAACATCAAAACAAATGCAATAAAATCATATACTGATGATGAGATTAAATATTGGTAAAATATCTTTGGAAATATGTCACTATCCATAAAATGCTCACTTTTTAAAAAAGTTCCTATTCTGAGATTTTTTATATATTGATAATCTCTTTTTTTTTTTTTTTTGAGTTGGAGTCTCACTTCGTTGCCCAGGCTGGATGGAGTGCAGTGGCACACTCACAGCCACCGCAGCCTCTGCCTGCTGGGCCCAAATGATCCTTCCAAGTAGCTGGAACTACAGGCACATGCTACCACGCCCAGCTTAATTTTTTATTTATTGTAAAGATGAGGTCTTACCAAGCTGCCTGGGCTGGTCTCGAATCCCCAGGCTCAGACAATCCACTCACCTTGGTCTCCCAAAGTGCTTTGATTACAGGCTGAGCCACTGCCTGGCCCTCTCAAATTTTGTAATAAAAATCTTTACGTAGACCGGGCGTGGTGGCTCAGGCCTATAATCCCAGCACTTTGGGAGGCCTAGGTGAGAGGATTGCCCGAACCACAGGTTCAAGACCAGCCTGGGCAACTTGGTGAGACCTCATCTCTACAATAAATTAAAAAACAGCCAGGAGTGGTAGTGCAAGCCTATAATTCCAGCTACTTGGAAGGCTGAGGCAGAAAGATCGCCTGAGCCCAGCAGGTCGAGGCTGTGGTGGCAGTGAGCATGCCACTGCCCTCCAGCCTGGGTGACGGAGTGAGACTCCAACTCAAAAAAAAAAAAAATCTTTAGTACAAAGATGCTCATAGCAGGATACTAACAAGCATTTGGAAACAATTTAAAGTGTAGGTTTATGGTAAATTTACTTGATTGCTTATTAGGCATTTTAAATTATGTTTCCATTTTACTTGTATTTTCTGTTTCTTTATGTTTTTAAGAGTACATATTATTTATAATGATGTACATATACCATAATTATTCCTGTATACGTTTATTGGTGTCTGTGTGTGTGTGTGTGTGTGTGTGTGTGTGTGTGTGTTAGAGACCTTATAACATACAATTATCCATTCATTCATTCTTTCGTCCACTTATCTAACATTTCTTGTGTGCCGGTCTTTGCAGTCAATACTAAATCGAAACATTTCCTACCCTCAAGGAGCTTATAGTCTGGTAAAGTAGACAAATACTGGCAAGTGCAATACAATGTAAGACGTGTAGTCTGTGGATAACACAGACTGATATCACAGGAGAAAAGCATCTACTCCAGTTTTGAGGATGAGGATAGGTTTCCTGGAGGAAGGGACCTCTAAGCACCGTGAATTCTCAGTAAATCTATTTTTAATGAATTGGGATCTAGAAGGCAATAAGACAAAGAGAGGAGAAATCCTTGCTGCCTTGGATCAAATAGTCCTCCAACTGAGAATTTAGAATCAATATTTAGAATCCAGAGGAAGCAGCATGTGCTAAGGGCTGAAAGCAAGAATATAGAACATTGGTAGGAAGTAAACAATGTGACAATATTCCTGGAATTTGAAGCTGGAGATGGAAATGTGCCAAGAAATGATGACCAAGAGGTAAGAACAGGACGATGAAAGCCTGGGTCTCCTGTAAAGGAGTTTAGCCTCCGTGCTGAGGAGTGTGGGCAGGGAAGTCATTGCCCCATTGGCCCTATAGAAGGCCCTGGATAGAATGACACACACATTGACAGTAGGCCAGCCCAGAGGGGGAGATACAGAGTGTAGGCTGTTTTAGCAATCGAGTGAGGAGAACTCAGGACGGTCAGTGGACCAGCAGAGAAATTTTGGAGGTGGCTTCACAAAGACTCCTCACACAGACTCCAGCAGAGTGGGGAGCAACAAGACTTTGTTCTGTCTCCAGGGGTTATAGAAGACTGTGGAGCTATTCTTGGGGATGGAGAGGTCTGGAGTCCAGCAATTTGGCTACTGCTACAAATGGCTAGATGTCCCTCAGTGCTGAGGCTTTCTCTGTATTCTGGGGGAGGGCCAACATCCTGTCATATACTCTTGAGGTCCTGAATTTCCCCTTGTTAAAAAATCATTTTCAGGAAAAAGTAGAAGCATGGCTCTCATATACATATGAAAAGAAAGATAGGGAAAGAAGACTATCAAAAGTAACTGGGCATATTATAAAATAATCATATAAACCAGTAATTATAAAAAGATAGTGTTTTCAAGAAACTATTAATATTTTAAAAACAGGCCAGGTGCAGTGGCTCACACCTGTAATCCCAGGTCTTTGGGAGGCCAAGACAGGAGGATTGCTTGACCCCAGGACTACAAGATAAGCCTAGGCAACATAGAAAGACCTTGTCTCTACAAAAAATAAAATAATTAGCCAGGTGTGGTGGCACACATCTGTAGTCCCAGCTACTCGCAAGGCTGAGGCGGGAGGATAGCTTGAGCCCAAAAGTTTGAGGCTGTGATGAGCCATGATCATACCACTGCATTCCAGCCTGAATGACAAAAGCAATATTCCATTTCAAAACAAAACAAAAAACCCCTTAATACTGAAAAATATTATTGTTGAAATTTAAATAGATGGGTAAGTAGTTGAAGAGAGAATTAGTAAACTGAAAAAACATATAGAGAAATATATCCAAATACAACATGAGACAAGGTGTTGAAAGATAGAAGTTAAGTGACATAAAGGAGAGAATTAAAAGGTTGCATTGGCTAGGGTCCCTTCAAGAAACAAAATTTGGCCAGGTGCAGTGGCTCATGCCTATAATCCCAGCACTTTGGGAGGCTGAGGTGAGAGGATTGCCTGAGCCCGCGAGTTCGAGACCCGCCTGGGCAACTTGGCGAGACCTCATCTCTACAATAAATCAAGAAGAATTAGCTGCTGCCTGTAGTGGCAGCAACTTAGAAGGCTGAGGTGGAAGGATCGCCTGAGTCCAGTAGGTCGAGGCTGCGGTGGCCATGAACATGCCACTGCCCTCCTCCAGCCTGGGCAACAGAGACTCCAACTCAAAAAAAGAAAAGAAAAAGAAACAGGATTTATCTTAGATCATTCAAACAAAAAGATTTTAATGAAGAAAATAATTAGAGTGGTGGGTAGAATTAAGAAGACCAATAGAAGATACTGAGGCACCCAGAGAACAGCAGTGGGAAAACACTACCACAGGCAGGGGTGAAGGCGCAAGGTTAGAAAACAGGGTTACCACGCCCCTGTGAGATTTGAAGCCCTGGAGGAAGTGCCATTTGGCAGGAGCGGTGATCATAGAGGGATGCAGCTATTACCAGGGACAAAGCCGGGAAGCAGGGAGAGCAAGAACAAATGCCATCTTCTCACTCCATCTCCAATTTCCTGTTGATGTTTTTTACTGGTTAAGCCTGGCGGGAAACCAGAGGGCCAGGGAGCCTGAGTAATGCAGTCCCCGTGCAGGGAGCCAGCATCCAAAAGCACAGAGCAGGGCACGATGTCCTAGATCTAATGGCAAATGGAGATTAACCACCTTGTCCTTGATCATGGGTAGATTCAAGGGGTCCAGTCCTGCAAGTACAAATGTTTGAACCATTTGAATTTCTGAACAATAGAGATTGTCCTTCCCAACTCTTTTCAGGAACACTTCTGACTGGGGTTGTCACAGCGCAGTCGTTCATTTCTAGCTAGTGCCTATATTTTGTTCAGAACCGTCTATACATGAGGCTGGGGGTTTTTTCTTACTCTGTTAACCGGCCATAAGGAAACCCCCATGATGCCTTAGGTGCAGGCTGAGGGGAAGGCAGTAGTGCTGCAGGGCTAAAAGCCATGGAGGTCTGAGCTGCCTATTCACGCCTTCAGGAAATGCTCGAGCTTGATACCACACATACGATGCCACTTCCACATGCTGACAAAGCGCGATTGTGCACACCCAACTTCATGGCGTTGTGGATCCGATAACATCCAGTTCACAAATAGTTCAGGCCACAAGATCACACGTTCAGTTTCCACCAGGGCCCAGGAACAAGTCAAGAACTGTTTCTCAAAGGGAAAACTGTTATTTGCAGAAAAAGATGTGGATTTGCTCCAAATCCCCATGGGCCTGTGCGCTGGTTATCGTATCAGGGCTTGCTGAAGGCTCCACATGGCACCTCTATCTACCTCGGACCCTTCTGGCCTGTGTCCCATGTGATAGAGCATTTTGCACAAAAGTCTGAACTTGCTACAACTCTACTCTTGCTCTGAGCCCCACTCAAAGCCAGCAGACTAACAAATTCCTTCATCAATGGGTCAGGTCAATGCTCAGATGTGCTGTGTTACCTCCAAAGAGGCCCATCAAGAAGGTGAACTCTTTCCTAGTGCAGGAGGTCCATGGCGCTGCAATTTGTTTTCACTTTGATGGGGATAAACATGTCTCAGAATACTAGGCACCGAGAAATACCACATGCTCAAGTATGTTATCCACATAATAGACTAGTTCTATTGTTTTGTGGGATGTTGTGATTATTAAGATCCCTGGCCAGGTGGTGGCTCATGCCTGTAATCCCAACACTTTGGGAAGCCAAGACAGGAGGATCACTTGAGCCTAGGAATTCCAGACCAGCCTAGACAACATAGCAAGATCTCATCTCTACAAAAATTAAAAAAAAATTAACTGGGTGTGGTGGCATACATTGTAATCCAAGCTACTTGGGAGGCTGAGGCAAAAGGATCATCTGAGCCCAGGAACTCAAGGTTGCAGTGAGCCAGGACCGTGCCACTGCACTCCAGCTAGGTGACACAGTGAGACTGCCACTCAAAAGAAAAAAAAAAAATCCCTGAACCCTTGCATATGACAGGAGAGTTATCATAGACCTGAGCAAAAATGGTGATGTACTGCTGTCCCTGCTGTGCGAAAGCAAATGCCTTCCAGAGGTATCTGTTAACCAATATAGAGGAAAAGCCATTTTCTAGATCAATAAATACATCCCAAATGCTAAGGGTCATGCTGGTTTACTCTGGTAAGTATAATGCATTTGGAACAACAGCAGCAATTGATTGACTATACTCTTTCAATAGGTCTCATTCTCTAAGACCTGTTTGCTTTTTGCACACACTGACCAGATAAGCAAGCTAAATGGAGAGGTAATAGGAAATCACCTGTGAGGTAGAATGTACCACTATTTGCCAAATATTCTAGTTCCTTCCTTATGAAAGAATACTCCCCTAATCTCGGCCATTCTCATCCATGTGACTTGCTTTAGCAAATGAAATATGAGCACAAGTGACACATGTCACTTCTAGACAGAAGCTCTGAGAGCAGATGTGTGCTTTGCTATGACATCTTTTGCCTGGGTCATAAGACTGGCAATGTTCTGGGTGGAGACTGATCCACAACCTGAATCCCGGAGCGAAGACAACATGGAAAAGTGCTTCAGCCAAGCTGCAGGGAACATGTAGTGTGAGCAAGAAATTAACTTTTGTTGCTGTACGCCACTGAGCTTTTTGGTCACCAAAGTATAAAATGGCCTGACCCAACACACACAGCCCCAGAGATTGGCATCAGTTCAGAGTCAGTGTTCAGCAACCCCCAAATAATCCGAAGTATTTTCCTTTCCCCTGGCAATGGCCATGGGCCTGTTAGGAGTTGAGGCAAAATTTCTAATGTCTATTGTGGCGATATCAGAGAACTCCAGATCTGTGGACTTGTTCATCTCTTAGAACTGGGTGAGATAACTTTGAATACGGTAGATCAAATTACATTTCAGTAGGCTGGCCATCTGTTTCATTCCTAGGGACACCACTGAAGGTCCTCACAAGTCATAGCATTCCTTCTGCCACTGTGGCCATGCTGCCCGTTACAGTAATTGTGCCCGGTGTCTCTGGTGTTAAACACTGTCACTTGGTCTCAGGGAGCCCATTTAAATGGCAGTATTTCTCGTCACCCCAGCATACAGAGAATACCCACTGCAAGGTTTGTAAAGGAAGGTGGTACTTCCTTCAACATTTTTTTTTGTTGTTGTTTTGAGTCGGGGTCTCACTCTGTTGCCCAGACTGGAGTGCCGTAGCAGTCACATCTCATTGTAGCCTCAACCTCCTGGGCTCAAGAGATCCTTCCATTTCAGCTACCCAAGTAGCTGGGACTACAGGTGTGTGCCACCATACCTAGCTAGTTTTTTGCAGAGACGAGGTCTCACTGTGTTGCCTAGGCTGGTCTTGAACTGCTGGGTTCAAGCAATCCTCCTGCCTTGGCCTCCCAAAGTGCTGGGATTATAAGCGTGAGCCACCACACCTGGTCTCAGCATATTTCTTAATATCTCACTAAAGGGAGTGTCTTCTGAGCCATCTTGAGGGACATAGTCAAGGGGTGAATTTTTTATAGTCTTGGTGTAGAAGTCCACATATGATGCAAAACAATAATGGCTGCATAAGCATGTTCCCACCAGGGATGGGCGACTAACTTCAGGGAATATTCCTTTTTTTTTTTTTTTTGAGTTGAAGTCTCACTTTGTCACCCAGGCTGGAGTGCAGTGGCATACTGCTCATGGCCACTGCAGCCTCAACCTGCTGGGCTCAGGTGATCCTTCCACCTCAGCTTTCCAAGCAACGGGAACTATAGGCACACGCCACCATGCCTGGCTAATTTTTCATTTGTTGTAGAGATGAGGTCTTGCCAAGTTGCCCGGACTGGTCTCAAACCTATGGGCTCAGGCAAATCCTCTTACCTTGGACTCCCAAAATGCTGGGATTATAGGTGTGAGCCACCGTGCCTGGCTGGGAATATTCTTCATGGCTCTGTCTTCCCTCCTACCCAGTGGTGAATGGTGTGCTGGTAAATGTTTAACAGCCAGCTCTCAAGGACAAAAACTAAACAAAGCCCTGATTTGCATTTGTCAGTATCTGCAGAACAAGTACTGCCATCATGGCCAATGTTAAGCATCAACAAGCCATTCCAGCCTGGGCAACTTGGTGAGAACTCGTCTCTACAATAAATAAAAAAATTAGCTGAGTGTGGTGGTACACATCTACAGTTCCAGATATTTGGAAGGCTGAGGCGGAAGGATTGCCTGAGCCCAGCAGGTCGAGGCTGCGGTGGCCATGAGTGTGCCACTCCACTCCAGCCTGGTGACAGAGTGAGACTTCAACTCAAAAACAAACAAACACACAAGTCATCATTTAATATGAAGTTGGGAAGAAGACGCACAACGCATATCATTATATGGTACTTCTGCCATAGATACAACACATGGAAATAATCTCAAGAGCACAGACACTAGTAAAATAATTAGGGAGAGGTGAACTTCAAATATTCATTACCTTTGTCTTTACACTTGATCTTAGCCAAAAGGCTGAGAAGGGATACCTTTGTCTTTAATGTAATGTATTAAACTAAAAGTTTACGTAATTTTTTCTTTTTTGAGTTGGAGTCTCTGTTGCCCAGGATGGAGTGCAGTGGCACAATCACTGCTCACTGCAGCCTCAGCCTCCTGAGTAGCTGGGACTACAGGCATGTGCCACCATGCCCAGATATATATGTTTTTGTTCTGTTTTGTTTGTCGAGATAAAGTCTCACTATGTTGCCTAGGTTGTCTTGAACTCCTGGCCTCTAGCAATCCTCTCATCTTGACCTCCAAAATTGCTAGGATTACAGGTGTGTCACGTCTGGCTAAATTTATAGAAGGTTTAATAATCTCTGTAACAACCAGCTCACAACATTCCTGAGACTGTGACAAACTGCTCTCACACGCGAATGACCTGGCTCCAGCACACCCCTGTTTCTGTCCCAGTTGTGTGATATGACCCACCTCAGCATCGTCACAGCTGAGGCATGGTGGGCGAGTCCTGAGTTACTCAGCCAGGGCTGTCAATATTATAGACCTCAAGAGCAACTGTGTGTTGAACACTGTATCGTGCTCGGTGAAGCCTTACCTTGTCTATAGATCTAGGAATGCACAGGAATAGCACGTTAGAGAGGTCTAAACAGCAATTACTGCTGGTATTTGGCTTTGAAAGAATTGGAAGTCCAGGGAATAGTCCAGCTGAATGAAAAATATTTGCTTGACATGTGGTAATTCCTCGTTCTGGATCAGTTCCAATTGTGGAAACCTCTCACAAGTATGAGAAATCCTAAGTGTTCAGATGGGAGTCGGGACTCTTGTCTTCTAGCCTGGGCCTGTACCAGGGCCACAGGGATGCACAATGGTAAGTGAATTAATGAATTAAGGACGAAGATCCATTCAAAACCATTCATCTCAAAAGAGTTCTGGAGATGGACAATGGTGATGGCTGCACAATAATCTGAATGTACTTAATGCCACATCGTTACTTAAACATAGTTAAGATGGTTTTAAAAAAATTTTTTTTTGAGTTGGGGTCTCCCTCTGTCATCCAGGCTGGAGTGTAGTGGCATGATCACAGCTTGCTGCAGCCTCAACCTCCTAGACTCAGGCAATCCTTCCACCTCAGCCTCCCAAGTAGCTGGGATTATAGGGGTGCGCTACCATGCCAGGCTAATTTTTTAATTTTTTGTAGAGATGAGATCTCACTATGTTGCCCAGGCTAGTCTCAAACTCCTTGACTAAGGCAATTCTCCTGCCTCAGCCTCCAAAAGTGCTAGGATTACAGGCGTGAGTCACGATGCCTGGCCTTAAGACAGTAAATTTTATGTTATGTATGTTTTACAATTAAAAAGAAATTAATTCAACCTGAGAAAGCTGATTTTAAAAATAAATTAAAAATAACAAACTCATATCAGCCTGAGTTGAACACTAGTAAACAGAGGCTTTGATTTCTTTGACCATAAAGAAATCTTAGCAGGCCGAGATCTAACTCATTCCTCTTATGAAGCACATAGTAAGCCACTGTATGGATAAGCCATAATTTAGTCAAGCAGGGAACACTGAGAGACATATAGGTTTTTTGTTCTTGGTACCCTTAGTTCCATTATTTCTGTCAAGCTTTTGAGAGACAGACCGACACACTGCCCTTGTCTCATATTCCTCTGCTGTATTACAAATTGGATCTACTTACAATCTCCCAAAAAATGTGCCCAGTTACATTTTCCCAGCTGCTGGCTTAAAAATAAATATCCTGAATTTAAAGCCAAATGTGTCTAACAGGTGCCATCATCCAAGTGAGAATTTCACTGTTCACAAGTATTGGAGACACACCCGCGGCCAGCTGTTCTCACTGTCCTTCATATGCAGTCAACCATGGGAGGGCACGTCATTCAGCCTTTCTTACTAGGAGAACCGAGGCCAGGTCCTCTCTCTTTTAGGGCAGTGAAGCGGTTCTATATGACACTACAATGTTGGATACGTGTCCTTAGGCTTATGTCCAAACCCATCGAATCCACAACACCAAGAACAAGCCCTAACGTAAGCTATGGACTCAAGTAGGTTCGATTGTTACAAATCCACCACTCTGGTGGGGGATGTTGATCATAGGAGCTGGGAGTATAAAGAAATCTTTGTGCCTTTCACTCAGTTTTGCATGAACCTCAGAACTACTCTAAAAAATCGAGTCCATTTTTAATGCCGGGTGTGGTGGCTCACACCTGTAATCTCAGCACTTCGGGAGGCCAAGGCAGGAGAACTACATGAGCCCAAGAGATCAAGCCTGGGCAACATAGCAAGACCTCGTCTCTATATTTTTAAAAAATTAAATGCATTTTTTAAAAAAGGTTTCCCTTTCTCCTCAATTCTAGTTTTTGTTTATTTTGTTTTGTTTTTGAGTTGAGGTCTCATTCTGTTGCCCAGGCTGGAGTGCAGTGGCATGATCACAACAATCACAGCTCACCACCACGACCAGCTAATTTTTTTATTTTTTGTAGAGATGACATCTCACTATATTGCCCAGGCTGCTCTTGAGCTCCTGGGCTCAAGTGATCCTCCCACCCCAGCCTCCCAAAGTACTAGGATTAATCCCAGTACTGGCCCACACCTGGCCCAATTCTAATTTTTAAAAAGTAAACCACCATGTTTAATTCAAATGTGAAGACAAGCACATAGAGAACACTTTTAAGTAAAAAAAAAAATTAACACACCAAGTTCACATTTAGTTCACTGACAGGTGTTCCTCCCTGGTCCACAGTTGACCAAAGAGTCCAGTTCCTGCCTTCAGCAACATCCAAAACTAGAAGACTGGAGGAACTTGACATTTCATGACATACATCATCTTATTGGTGTTTTGAATGTCTAGGCTGCCTTGCCAAGACAGCCCAAGAATCAGGTTCACCAGCCTTGACCAAGCTTCCACATATGGGAGAGGGGTTATAACACAGGTATCATGTAATAAGATGATCCCAGCAACTTCTTCATGCAGGGAGAAATGTCTGCAGCCCCTTCCACAAACACTATTTCCATTCCAGCCTTCAGGAATCTCTGGAGTTTGCCTTTGTTTAAATGTTTCTATTTATCTGAAACCACCATAAATCATCTTTATTATTATATATTACTCCAGTTTATTAAATAAATGAAACAAGGCTCATGTCACATATTCCAACAATGTTTAAATAAAGAGCTTGAAATAAAGGCTAATGAAAAATTCATATTCTTTATATCATGAATACTATTTCTAGCACATGAATAAATATGGAGGATAGGAGCCATTCTTTATATTCAAACCAATAACATTTAGCATCAATGATTACACAAATCCATAAGCAAACAAACAAAAAAACCATCTTCTTCAACTTGGTTATAAAAGCTAGAAATCCTTTCGCCAAAGGTGGAGAGAGGCTTGGAGCCACACCCCAGAAGACACAGGGACCAAGTCTCCCAATTCTTTAAGTTGTTTCTTGGTGAGAAGCTTTGACAATTGCATTAACTCTTTCAAAAAGCAGAAAAAGCAGGTTAAGATCCTGTTCTATAAGGCACTTAATAAAGTTACACTGCAGAAATTCTATACTTGTGTCTTAAAACGTGCTTTTTACCATGAGGTTTGTATTTCATCCTGGTATGAACAAGTCTATAATTTGAATAAATGTCATAATGAATACTGCACTCTTTACGTGGCCTTCAAAATGGATTTTCCTCTACTGCTTTAGAGATTATATGTACACTTGAAAAAATAAAATGTTTTCTACATTTAAAAAACAGTGGTTCAAGAAAAGCAATCCTTTAAACTCAAAGAATGCAACAGTGAAAGCCTCTCTATAAAGTCTTTATCACATCAGTGGAATGTTTGGTGTGGTTCAGTACCAGGAGCAAGACCCAAATGAGCTCGGGGTCCCCTACTGCCATCTAGAGGCACCCAAGGAGAAGTGAACTTTCATCTGAGTCTCCAAGCAATTAACACAGGTTACTCCAACCATCCTTCTTTCTTCTCTTTTTCATGACTTTGTCTTAGCTCTCACTTTTGGAATAAAATTCTGCTTCACAAAATCTTCTTCAAAGGAAATATTAACAAAGAAGGTGAAGTAAAAATGGCTGGGAGGAAAAATTGCCAGAGTCCCAAGAAAAACCTGCATTCCTTCTAATCTGTCTTAGCAAAGGAACTAGGCAAACAGAATTTGCAGACACATACAGTAAAAGCGGTCTGCCCTGGAGTTACTGTTAGCATGCATTTAACAGGGTGGAACTAACTGAAGGTATCCAAGTAAATAAATGTATTTCCTTTCCTAAGGCTGCCTTCCGGAAGTATAAAGTTTCTGAGACTCATAGTCATCTTTTGTTTTGAAAAGGATACAATGAAGACAAGAGACAAGAGGTTCTTTCTCCGAAGCAGGTTGAAGAAAAGAATAAGAAAATTTTTAGGCCAGCCTGGGCAATGTAGTAAGACCTCATCTCTACAAAACAATTTAAAAATTAGCCAGTAAAACCCACTTAATCATCATGTTAAAAAAAAATTAGTCATGTGTGGTGGCGTGCAACTGTAGTTCCAGCTACTCAGGAGGTTGAGGCGGGAGGATCACCTGAGCCCAGGAGGTCAAGGTTATGGTGAGCCATGATCGTGCCACTGCACTCCAGGCTGGGCGACGAAGTGAGGCCTCAACTTAAAAAAGAGAGAGAGAAAGAGAGAGAGAGAGAGAGAAGAAAGAAAATTGTTAGGCCTGGTGGGCACCTGTAATCCCACTTTGGAAGGCCAAGACAGATTGCTTGAGCCCAGGAGTTTGAAACCAGCCTGGGCAATACAGCAAGACCTCATCTCTATTAAAAAGAAATTTATTTTAGAAAAAGATGAATGAGAATGATTTATAGTCTTCAGAATAAAAGGAAAATACCCCAGATGGGGTCTTACTATGTTGCCCAGGCTGGTCTTCACCTCTTGGCCTCCAGCGATCCTCCCACCTCGGCCTCCCAAAGGGCTGGGGTGACAGGCTTAAGCCTCCACGCCTGGCCGGGGTTTGTATTTTTTTAAAGTTCAAAGAAGTAATTTGGGTTTTGCCCTGTCACGATGAGAAAGAGAAAAAAGCATGTGGTTTGCTCCATCAGAGGAAACGGAATGAGTAACTGGCCAAGGACTCATGGAGGCCACGACACATGCCTTCCCCTGAGGCCGTGGGTGGGCGATTCCAGGAGGAACCAAGAAAACAAAGCTGAGAAAAAGAAGCCTTTTAAAAAAAGAGGACACGTGGAGGTTCATGTTCATGCATGTCATCCCAGCATTTTGGGAGGCTGAGGCGGGAAGATCACTGAGGGCAAGAAGTTGAGACCAGCTTGGGCAACATAGTGAGATCCCATCTCTACAAAACAATAACAAAAACAACCAACCACCCCCCCCAAAAAAAAACCCCAAAAAACAAACAACAAAAAAACCAGAGTGTGGTGGCACATGCTTCTAGTCCCAGCTACGTAGGAGGCTGAGGCAGGGGGAACACTTGAGGCCAGGAGGTAAAAATCAGCCAGGATGTCAAGACCAGCCTGGGCAACATAGTAAGACCCCATCTCTAAAAAAAGAAAATTAGTATGGTGTGGTGGGTCACACCTGTCATCCCAGCCCTTTGGGAGACTGAGGCAGAAGAATTGCTTGAGGCCAGAAGGTCGGGACCAGCCTGGGCAATATAGTGAAACCCCATCCCCACCAAAAAAAAAAAAAAATCAGTCAGTTGTGGTGGCACCTGTCGTGCAAGCTATTTGTGAGACTGAGGCGGGAGGATTGCCTGAGCCCAGGAGGTCGATGCTGAGGTAAGCCATGATCAGGCCCCTGCCCTCCAGCCTAGGTCACACAGTGAGATTCCAACCATACAAAACAATTTTTAAAAATTAGTCAGCAATTTGGGAGGCCAAGGCAGGAGGATCACTTGAGGCCAGGAATTTGAGACCAGCCTGGGAAACATAACAAGACCCCCATCTCTACAAAAAATACAAAAATTGACCGGGTGTGATGGTGCACACCTGTTGTCCCAGTTACTTGGGAGGCTGAGAAGGGAGGATCACCTGAGCCCAGGAGACTGAGGCTGCCATGAGCCGTGATTGTGCCCCTGACCTCCAGCTTGAGCCACACAGTGAGACCCCATCTGCACAAGAATTTTTAAAAATTAGCCAGGTATGAGGACTCACACCTGTCATCCCAGCATTTTGGGAGGTAGAGGCAGGAGGATCGCTGGAGGCCAGGGGTTTAAGACCAGTCTGGGCAAAATTGCAAGATCCCATCTCTACGAAAAAATTAAAAAGTTAGCCAGGTGTGGTGGTGCACACCTGTCATCCCAGCTACTCAGAAGGCTGAGGAGGGAGGATCTCCTGAGCCCAGGAGGTCGAGGCTTCAGTGAGCCATGATTGTGCCCCTGTACTTCAGCCTGACCCACACAGCAAGACCCCAAATTTTAAAAAAAGCCAAAATGATGTGGTAGGGCCTCATTACTAGCTATCTTGGGCTGCCTATATCCCACAGGGTGTGGTTTGGACATGCCTGGTGTCGACGGTCTTTGTGTCTGAGGACATGTGTCTACACCGTGGTCCAGCGTCATGTCCTTATAGATGAGAAAATTGAGACCCAGAAACCTCCACGTTTTCACTGTATGAATGTCCAGTTAGTGACCTGGTCGGGGACAGGACGACAGATTTTTTTAGGGATGGGGCCTCATCTGTGGCACAGGCTGATCTCCAATTCCTGGGCTCAAGCGATCCTCCTGCCTCAGCCTCCCAAATAGCTAGGATGACAGGCATTACTGTGCCAGACTGTTTTTCTTTTTTTGTAGAGGTGGGGTCTTGCTATGTGGCCCAGGCTGGAGTCCAGGGGCATGATCATGGCTCACTGCAGCCTCAAACTCCTGGGCTCAGGTGATCCTCCTGTCTCGGCCTCCCAAGTCACTAGGCTGACAGGCGCCACCACCAATCTGGCTAATTAAAAAAAAAAATTTGTAGAGATGGGGTCTTGCTATGCTGTCCAGGCTGGAAGGCAGGGGCACGACCATAGTTCACGACAGCTTCGACCTCCTGGGCTCAGGCAATCCTCCCAATTTGGCCTCCCAAGTTGCTGGGATGACAGACATGAGAGACTGTTCCTGGCTAATATTTTATTTTTATGTAGAGGTGGGATCTTGCTATGACCCAAGCTGGAGTGCAGGGGCACGATCACGACTCACCACAGCCTCCACCTCCTGGGCTCAGGCGATCTTCTCGCCTTGGCCCTCCAAGTAGCTGGGATGACAGGCACCACCATGAACTGAGATTATTACGTTCTGATATAACTCCTATCAGAAACTAGCTAAACAGATGCCCTAAAGAAATCATTCTTGCCGGGCTCGGTGGCTCAGCATGTAATCCTGCGCTTTGGGAGGCTGAGGTGAGTGGATTGCCTGAGCCCGTGGGTTCAAGACCCGCCTGGGCAACTTAGCGAGACCTCATCTCTACAATAAATCAAAAAAATTAGCTGGGCGTGGTAGCACGCGCCTGTAGTTCCAGCACCTTGGAAGGTTGAGGCGGAAGGATGGCCAGAGTCCGGCAGGTCAAGGCTGTGGTGGCTGGGAGCATGCCATTGCACTCCAGTCTGGGTGACAGAGTGAGACTCCAACTCAAAAAAAAAAAAAAAAAAGAAATTATTCTTAAAACTTTAAGCAAGGCCAGCACTTTGAGAGGCTGAGGTAAGAGGACTGCCTGAGCCCACAAATTCGAGACCAGCCTAAGCAACTTGGCGAGACCTCATCTCTACAATAAATCAAAAAATCAGCCAGGTGTGGTGGCACGTGCCCGTAATTCCAGCTGCTTGGAAAGCTGAGGCAGAAGGATCACCTAAGCCCAGTAGGTTGAGGCTGCGGTGGGGCCATAAGCATGCCACTGCATACCAGCCTGAGCGACAGAGTAAGATACCAACTCAAAACAAAACAAAACAAAACAAACAAACAAAAAGAAAACTTCAAGCAGGTATTTTCCATCCAAACTAACGACGAAGTTCAAGACAGGAAATGTTTTTTAACAGATATGACGTGAACTAAAGTAAAAACTGGAAATCTGAAAAAAATCAACTCTTCAACTCAGTGGCAACATTTTGCTAGGGGAAACATATTAACTTAACTTATACAGTGTTCTTTCTTTAACAAGATCTTTAACAAAGGACTTCACTCATGATTACCATGATAACACAACTCTCTTCTACATACATAGGCTTTTCACAGCTGTAAGACAGCATGATGTAAACATACTTACCTTTCAAGTCAACTGGCAGCAGCTGCTATCTTTTCTTCATTTGACCCTCCACATCAAGAGATGTTATCATTTCCATTTTTACAGATTACAAAATAATACAATTCACTAAAAATCAGAGCTAATTACTAACATTCCTAAGAAAGAACCCAAACTGCCTGAAGACTTCCCACGGATACAGAACTTGCAACCTTCAAAGCCAACACATAACACCACCATGAACTGAGATTATTACGTTGTAACAATTTCTCACAAAGATCAAGTCTTCAAAGGCTTAAAATCACTTAGTATAAGTGAAAGATCCTGCCAAAATAGGAAATGACAAAGCAGTGCAATATTCCAAGGACCTATTTCCTGCACTGTTTACACCTGGAGTTGGAAGTCCAGGTCTCCACGTGTGAAATTACTTCAGCTGACAAGAGGCCAAAGTTCTCAGAAGTTCTAGAACAAGAATCCCCTTCTGAAGGCTCCATCCCACAGTTCCAATGAGCTTCTTTAGAGCAAGTCTGACATTCTCAGCCACGAGCCGAGCTGCATCAGGACTACACTCCCCGAAGAAAACAACACATATTTCCTGATTTTCTTGCAAGTTTTCTTCAGCAAGAAACATGCATTTCGTACATTTCTATGATGTTGACCGGCGCTTCAGTGGTAGAGACTAGTGTTCATATGTAACAGTTGATGCCATTAAGCATTTGATGAAGAGCGTCCAACAGCAACACGCAGCACTCTTAGCAACCCTGCCTTCATCTGGTTCTCACACCCCAGAATCTGTGAAGAGCCAAGCAGTGAGAAGAAGAAACACAGGAAGCTTTGCTGTTTCGGAAGTTAGCATTTTCAGAGGGTGCCTCATGCAGCCTTAACTTGTCACAAATCCAATTTCTTCAACTGCTCATATGTAACAAAGAACTGTAGCTATGGGTTAAGGTTGACAAAGACAATGTCATCTTCACCGCTCCGATACCTAAAACAGACTTACAAATGCACACCTATTAACAAACATACAGACGAGCCCATGCCATGGACACGATTACATACGAAGACTCTACCCTTAATCATCTCAAAATATCTCCCCATAAGCCTTCCCAAGGTCAGCTTAGAAGGGAAGATCACTGCTGAGATGTATAAATCCCCTGGCATCAGCCTCTTCTGAGATGACATCCATCCACATTGATTAGCCTGCAGCCTTGCTGGGTGGGAAGACTTTCCAGAACAGTAACTTGTGTGTGTACGAGAGAGAAAGAGACAGAGAGGGAGTTCATAAGCCCGGAGAAGCTCTCCTCAAGGGCTTCTACTAGGCAGCCTTCCTCAGAAGGGAAGAGCAGATAAACAGCAACCAGAAGACGACGAAAACCAACATTCCTACTTCACAATTCTGCCCTTCCGTGTCTTGTGTACCACCACGCCCTTCCTGTCTCCTACTTTGGCACACAGGAACCGTGAAGATCTGTCCCATGATTCTGGGGCTAATTCCTGTTTCTCTTCAGGCGCTCTCCAAAACAAGCATTCTAGAACACTGCTGCCCACCAGGTACTTCCCAAGGGTGGCTAGAGCCATAAAGTCAATCCTTTCTCACTCTGAAATCATAAATACCCTCAGCTTCTAGAACAGAGTCTGACTACAAATTTTTACTGGTCTCATTACCTTTCAATAACATCATCATTAAAATTCATAGCGTCTAGCACAGAGACTTTAATTTCCTACAAAAGAAACAGTAGTTATTTCTTCAAATCAGAAGAAAAAGAATAAGAACCTACTTCTAAATAATGATTCAAAACTTGATAGTTTATACAAACAGTATTTTCTAGCTGCATCTTTTTTCAAATCTACTGCAGCAGAAAAGGATACAATGATATTCCAAGGACCAAGTCTCAACCAATTTGGCCAAAATCCTTTATATAGAGCAAAAAACCCTTCATTCTTCCATGTCTGTTAAAAGGAAAAAAAACAGAGTTAAATTCTGACATTCTAATTATGTCAAATGCATCTATAAGTCGTGGCCAGACTGATCTATTTTCTTAAAAATAAACTGTTTGGAAGGACTACTTGAGAAATCCTTGTCCTCTGTCTCGCTCTGGTTTTTAAAGGCTTCTGCAGGGGTGGAAGACTAAGGCTCCATGCCAAACAGCCCCAAACAAAGGGCTGAACAAACCCACACAGAGCACATGAACAGTAGTGGAATTAAGAAGAAATTTTTTTTTTGAGTCGGGGTCTCACTCTGTTGTCCAGTCTGGAGTGTAGTGGCACGATGACTGCTCACCATAGCCTCAACCTCTTGGGCACAAGTGATCCTCCTGCCTCAATCACCCAAGCAGCTAGGACTGCAGGTGTGTGCCACAACACCCAACTAATTTTTTTACTTTTTGTAGAGACCAAGTCTTGCTATGTTGCCCAGACTGGTTTTGAACTCCTGGGCTCAAAGCAATACTCCCACCTTGGCTTCCCAAAGTGCTGGAATGACAGGCGTGAGCCACAACATC
>CAUYQG010177931.1:0-17823 GCA_963574415.1 Tarsius wallacei
CTGGAGTGCAGTGGCCGCTCCCGGCCACCGCAGCCTCGACCTGCTGGGCTCCGGTGATCCTTCCACCTCAGCCTTCCAAGTAGCTGGAACTACAGGCGCACACTGCCCGGCTAATTTTTGATTTATTGTAGAGATGAGGTCTTGCCAAGTTGCCCAGGTGGGTCTCGAACCCGCGGGCTCAGGCAATCCACTAACCTCAGCCTCCCAAAACATGGGATTACAGGCTGAGCCACTGAGCCCGGCTCATATTTTTGATAAAGTAAAATAATTACACTTTTTAATTGTTTCCATTTTGATGTCAGTTTGACCACTTTCAAAAAAGTTTCATGGCAATTTTTATAAACCTCAAAAGATAACCTTTTTTTTTTTTTTTTTTTTTTGAGTTGGAGTCTAACTTTGCCGCCCAGGCTGGAGTGCAATGGCACACTTACAGCCACCCCAGTGTCAACCTGCTGGGTTCTGGCGATTCTATCGCCTCAGCCTTCCAAGTAGAGAGAACTACAGGTGTGTGCTACCACGCCTGACTAATTTTTTATTTTATTGTAGAGACTAGGTCTTGCCAAGTTGTCTGGGCTGGTCTCAAACCCATGGGTTCAAGCAATCCACTCGCCCTGGCCTCCCAAAGTGCTAGAATTACAGGATGAGCCACCGAGCCTGGCCAAAAGATAACCTTTATAAGACTAACACTGTTTGTTATTTTTAATGGGAAAAAATGATAGAAATTTGACTCCTCTGGTATGATCTTTTTTTTTATCCTGCCCCCACCCTACCCTCTGGTATGATCTTTATCACAAATAGATGACACCAAAACCAAAGTAACTGGTTTGTATTATTGAACCGTTAACTGCATCCAAGACTCACCAGAAGCATAAACTAATAAAAAACACAGAAGACACACACGTTTAACTTCAAATGTTTTTCTTCTTTGCAACACTCCTGCAACTGAAACTCTGGAATTTTCCTGGGTATACCAGAGGTATACACATAGGGAAACAATGATGGGAAAATAAAGCCAGATACTCAACTGAAGACCTCCTTGTGCATTTTATTTCATAATCGAATCTCCAAACATAAAGTTCTAAAAAACAGTTGGTTTTCATAGTGGTATTTGACATCTGTCTTTGTCTGTAATATAATCTGTAGATCTAGCTCTTAAGTCGTGTGGAAAGTTAACACTGAATTACTGGTTAATGTTGCTCTGGAAGAATTGTGTTCATTACAGCATGTCTTTGAACCAACTTGAATATCCTTATAGTTGTCCTTCAGTTTATGATGCTGAACGTATGGCGCTCTCGCCCTATAAGAAAGTAGCAAAGATGAGATTGCCTTGTAGTCTCATTTAGACAGTTAATTTTATCTTTGTTTTCTTATGTCACATTTCATTGTGTTTCTCGATGGTGCAAAACTAATTGGCTCTTATCACAGTTACATTACCTTCAAAGGCAGATAAAATTAATGCAAAGTAAAAGATCACTCCAATCAGGGATATCTGGTTAAAAGGGAGACAGGCTTGCATAAAGTAGCTGCAGAATGCACAGAAGCCTCTGGCAGAATAATAAATCATGACTTTCTCCAGGTTATCATCTTGTGCTCTAGTTCATTATTTTGTATCATTTGTTTTAACCTTGGATTGTCCCTACTGCATCTGCTCTGCTGTGATTAATTCTGCTGATGGAAAGAAACTGTGGAAGGGCAATGCTGTACTGCATGACTAATTAGCTCCCGAATTATGTCCATAAATTAACATTTTGTTTTTATTCATTTAAATAAATCAGAGTTGTCAAAACTTATTTTGTGTAGATCACTTTAATATCAATTTATATGTGTAACCTGCAACTGGGTCAGCTTACTTATTTTTTGGTCAACGAATTCTTAAGTGGTTTCTTATGTGAACTTTTGTAAAACTAGCATAGCGAGGTTATTGTCTCTGCTGTAGAGGAAGAAAGATTTTTTTAGGTTAAGCTGTTCTTTCCACCAGACTCTCTGCTTAAACCTGCACTTCCTCAGCTGTCCCTGTCCCCAGTCCTGGACAGATAGATCCTTATCCTCTGTTTCTATTGGTTATATGGAAATAGTTACTATTCAGAAAAATGAATCCTTCTCACAAGAATCCTCTAGGGCCTCTACCAAAAGGAAGGACTTTTTAAGATACTGAATACAGGGACTAAGCCACTTTTTAAAAAATACCTTCATCTAACAAAGTAGTTGAGACCCCAGCAGGCTCTTAGTAAACTTTAAAAGTCCACTCATGAATGCCATATAATAAAATATTAAAACTGAGGTATTTCAGGATCAGAAAAAATGACGGGAAATGTTTCTATATATTCTGTAACATTGTGTTGTTTGCTTCCAAAGACTACTTGAAGAATATGACTCAGTCTTTCTGAAACATGTTTCGTTGGTCTTATTTTAACAAAAGCACTTAGGCCTTTTTCAATAAGGGGTTCACTACCTGCCACTTCAAGAGACTGAATAACACAAGAGATGTTACAAATCCTAAAATTAATTTCAGAAGATTCTTCTAGCAGCTGTCTCTAACTTTTATGTAGGGCCAGGCTGGAACCAGTTTCTACTGGCTCACTAGACCTAACTGTACAAAGCTCTTCCCATTTTCATGCTCAGTGGACTTTTATTTTCCAGAGAGTTACCAGAGCTTCACTGTTTACATGCAAGGTAAATGATGGTAGTCATGAATCTCTTTAGTGCCTTTCTGATTTCATTTTTAACCAGTTTATGGTACAGGAATCTTTAAATTTATGTTCTTCCTCTCCCTCTCTCTCTCTGAGAGTATATTTCATCATCCCTCACCTTTTCTCAGTCCTCAGCCCTGTTTGAAATAAGCATTCTAGAAATTCATTGAGAAAAATATCCCAGAAAATTTTTCCGAGTAAAACACTCAGGAGATAGTTACTTCCAGGTCTTTTAACTCAGCTGAGTCAAGTATCAGCCGAGTTATCACTCCAGACAGGTTACCACAATGATAACACCTATTACTGCTTTACAGAGGTGAAGCCACCTTAAGTCTTCCTTGATAAGAGTTTTGACAGAGGGAATTACCACATAATTGAATGGCTATATCATATGTAATGGAATCACTACTCAGCTTAGTGACCAGTGTGTTTTTTATTTATTTTTTTGAGTTGGAGTCTCACTCCATCGCACAGGCTGGAGTGCAGTGGTATGCTAATGGTCACCCCAGCATCAACCTGCTGGGCTCAGGTGATCCTTCTGCCTCAACCTTCCAAGTAACTGGAACTATAGGCGTGCACTACCATGCTTGGCTAATTTTTTGATTTATTGTAGTGATGAGGTCTTGCCAAGTTGCCCAGGCTGTTCTTCAATCTGTGGGCTCAGGCAATCCCCCCACCTCGGCCTCCCAAAGTGCTGGGATTACAGGCTTGAGCCCCCACGTCTGGCCCAGTGTGTTTTCAATAGAAATAAAAGATTTGCCTATCCAAATGTTTTAAACCAAATGTACTTGTTTCACCTGGCTATTTCATGCCTCCTGTTACTGTCCTGAGCACCGTCAGAGATACAAATGTAGAAAAAAATGGTCATTTCTTATAGAATCCTTCCAATCTTCTTATGAATGGCAGGACTAATAATACATATAAGACAATTAGGAATAAAAATACTAAACTGTTAAAAACTGGGTCAATGTACCAAAAAGCTGGAGGGGTCAGGAAAGGCTTTATGTTGGGATTTTTTACTGGAGCTGGTCTTTGAGCAATGACTACAACTGCAACATGCAGAGAGGAGGAAGGAGGACAGTGTATGGGAAACCAACAACATAAACAAAGGAGCTGGCCTGTGAGCAAGTCATATCTGACTTTTGGGAATTTGGGGGAAATTTGGATGGATCCTGGGAGTTTCTTAAAAGCAAAACAGAAGAATTTGTTTATTGCAATAGACAATAGTAAGCTATTATGGAGCTTTTGAGCATCAGGGTAATGAGATTAAAGGATGCCTTTGAAGATCACTGTGCTATGTAGGAGCAATTGTGTAAGTAAAGATTAGTGGCAGGGGAACAGGCAGAGATAACTTAGGTAGGACTTGCTAGAAGGCATGTGGGGACCTCTGCAGGGAGCTGGTCAAGGGCAAGCTGGGTGGAGAACTACTCACTGAGTCAGAGGTTAGGGTATGGGTGGCCCCAGTGAGGTCAGATGGAGACTCCAAAAGCAGAGTATTAAAAAGGCACAGAGCTTGGGCATGGCACTGGCAACTGCCTGCATCAGCAGAGTGGATTTGATGGGCAGACACAGTAAGAGAAAGAAATAGAGAAACACAAGAAAATGTCTTAAAAACAAGTCTGTTGGCCAGGCTTGGTGGCTCAGCTTGTGATCTCAGCACTTTGGGAGGCCGAGGCAAGTGGATTGCCTGAGCCCATGAGTTCGAGACCAGCCTGGGCAATAGTGCAAGGAGTTAACAAGTTGTGACCATGCAGTAGGTGTGAGGGAAACCATTTCAGGCTTCTCTTCAGGAAAGGCCACAGATACTGGGACTAGCAAGGGTAGGCCCCTAGTCCAAAAGGGGTTAGGGCACAGGGTTGATAAGAGTATGGAGAAGAGAGAGAATCAAAGGAAGACCTGGTCTCATGGCTAATATGAGAAAAGGTGTCAGGGTGGGCCAACCTAGAGAATGCCCAGACACCAGAGGCATGGCCCTCACATAGTAGAGCTTGGGCTGAGTCACGTTGGTGGCAAAGGAGAAACAGGGGGCATATGGGAGCTCAACCACTGTGGGTGGTTGTGATTAACTCTAAACCTACTCCAGATTGAAGATTCAAAGCTGTTGAATCTGCTCTTATTAGGATTGACTCAGAAGTTAGCAAATCCCTGCTGGGATAGCTGAGGAAGGGGACGTGGGAGACAGAAAATAGCAGTTGACCCTTGGAACTGATATAATAATGCAGGGAGCAACAGCCTGTCCTTTCTAACTGATATTTGAGCCTATTGATACATGTTTTGAAGAAATATATATACCTGAGGAGGAGAGGAAAGAGAGAAGTTGGAAAAACTTGAGAGGTATTTATATTCAATGTCAGTATAATTTTGATTAACTGTCATGTTCAAAGATAAGATTTTCTCATTCACTTAGATTTCTGATCATTTGAATTAGTTAGAAAACTTTTTTGAAAATAAGCTCTCTTTATATTTGTTCTTCTTAGATTACTTTAACTTTCTTGCTTTTTCATTGGTAGCACGATGCCTATAACTCAATATTTCTTCCATACTGAAGATTACGCATAACTCACAGTCATTACTCCTTACTGAAGAAACAGAAAGTTTAGTTTTGGACAATACTTTATTAACTCCAGGACAAACATATTTGTAAATAAGGTTGTAGTTTCAGCTTATTTCCTAATCATTTGCCATAGGAATTCAGTGTTTTATACTAACGATGTTGAGGGTTCCTTTGAACTCAAAGGGACGTTGATTCTATGGTTTTCTTATTAGCCTAGGGCATATGATCACACACATATAAAAGGTTAGCTGAGAATTTTGCTTGTTTGAACATATATTAACTATTAAACTTTGAACAAATAGCATTTTAGGGTATTTCTTAAAATTTCCATGCTGTAGCATCCAAATTCTACTACCAAATAGAGAAACACAAGAAAATGTCTTAAAAGCAAGTCTGTTGGCCAGGCTTGGTGGCTCAGACTGTAATCTCAGCACTTTGGGAGGCCGAGGCAAGTGGATTGCCTGAGCCCATGAGTTCAAGACCAGCCTGGGCAACTTGGCCAGACCTCATCTCTACAATAAATAAATAAATAAATAGCCAGTGTGGTAGTGTGCGCCTGTAGTTCTGGCTACTTGGAAGGCTGAGGTGGAAGGATCGCTGGAGTCCAGCAGGTTGACACTGGGGTGGCCGTGAGTGTGCCATTGCACTCCAGCCTGGGAGACAGAGTGAGACTCCAACTCAAAAACAAACAAACAAACAAACAAAAAACAAGTCTGTTAGTGGAGGGAGAATTCTATTTCAAGTCAAGGAAAGGAGAAAATTCAGACTTTATTTCATGTCCTTCATGTCCACATCATGTGACAAAATGATTTCACACATATTCATATTAAATTACAGCAATTGTGTGAGGTATTTGTCTCCATTATATAGGTGAAGAATTAGAAGTTCAAAGATATTTTTTAACTGGTAAGTAGCACAGCCAGGATTGCAATTAAGGTCTAAATAATTCTAAAGCTCATATTTGTTTTCACTGCCCCTTCAGAAACATATGTGTATGCATACACTTTAATAAAAGAAATTGTCAAAATCAATTTCTTCCAGAGACTGCAGTTGTGAAGCCTACATCAAAATATATTGCTGAGTCAATAAAATAAGGTTAACTTTATAGAGTAACTAAAACACAAATATGTTTTTCTTTTTAAAATTTTTTATTTAATAATTTAAAAAAATAGAGATGGGTTCTCACTGTATTTCCAAGTCTGGTCTCAAACTCCTGAGCTCAAGTGATGCTCCCACCTTGGCCTCCCAAAGTTCTGAGATTACAGGCATGAACCACAGCACCCAGCCAACACAAATATAGTTTTCTATGTAATCATTTAACTTTGTCCCAAATAAAAATTAATGGAGAAATCCCCTGGCCTAAGGATCACCTTACAAAAGGGTTACTATTTATGTTTCATCTTCTATACCAGGTCTTATTGGCTGATCGTGGTTGTCTGGATCCCTCTGAGGAGAAAGAAGCTGAGGTCATGTCTAAAGTAAGGGGAAAAGAGTCCTGGGATCCATTAGAGAGGAAGGCCATGGGGCATAGGAGGGGAAAGTGACAGTTCATGTGCCATATATTGGCCAGAGCTGCCACAGGTGTTTGTTAAATTGTAAGTGATTTGGTACGCTAGTGCTCAAAACTGTCTTCCACACTAAAAATTCTATCAATCTCTGTTTTGAAGCTTAGTGTTTCCTAAGCTTGCCTGATCATAAGAATCATTGAAGTTATTTGTTTAAAACTATGGTTTCCCAAGTCCCTCATCTGGAGATTCAGGAGGCCAAGAGTGAGAGAGAGGTCAGGAGTTTTATGATCTGGCAAGTTTGGGAATGTTGCTTATGCACTCAGAAAGTCTCTGTGAAGGACAAACATAACTTATTAATCGGTAATAACTTAAGATAGAATATTTCTTGCTAGGAACTTTAACACTTGAAGTAAGGGGCAAACATAAAATCAATTTTGATGGTGACTGGTGATGAGAGAAGTTTGGAGCATGTAACTTACCGACCTCATCTGATTCTGCCCAACGTGCTGACTTAATCCCACTCTGCTTTGCCTCTTGCTCACTGTACTCCAGCCACGTTGGTGGTCTTTTCATTGCTCTAATATGTGCACGTTCCCACATTAAATCCCCTGCTCTTGCTGTTGTCCCTGCATCTTCTGCCATTCCCAGGAACCCTCACAGGAATAGCTTTCCTAATCCTTTCTCACCTGTTAAGTGGAAAAGTCAAAATGGTAAGCAAGAAGGAAGAAGAAAAGCACAATTTTCAGTCTGTGAAACAGACACTGCTCATTGCCTGACAACCAGACTCCCTAACATTGCGAATGGGAGACTCCCTCTTATGCCCTAAGCAATGAGTTATGCCAGTCATTACATAGCATTGGCAGTGAAATCAGGGTGAAAAATTAATGGTTCCTAGAAAGGAGAAAAATAGAATGATGAGTATAAAAATAGAGAAGAAGAAAGAAACTGGTTGCACAATAATTAATCAGGATAAAATGTATTATTTAAAACCATTCAATCACTGCCTTATCTTTTCTAATTCTTGCAGGATACTCTCAAGTACCATCATTTGACTGTATCTTTGAAATAGAATTAGGATTTGGGAAGCATCTTAAACACTAGCTGAAGCCACTCTGAAGAAAACATCATTAATCATGCCGTCTGATAAGAGATACTGTCAATGTTACATTGAGAAATTTAAACTCTGACTAAATTCCAGTAAACAACCCTTGTTTAGGGATGAGGAAAATGAAGGCATCTTTATTTACTATAACTATAAAAAATAGTTTAGGCCTAATTTCTCAAAATGGAACCCACTCACATACATTTGGTCTCCCAGTTACAGACTCTTCCTGCAGACAGCTCAGTTCGCACAATGCTGCTGAATTCTCCTCAGAAAGTACTGTTCATTTTCAATGCATGGGTCATCTACTGAAAAAGCTATAAGGGCTCTTCATTGCTTTTTAAATGAAAAATCCTTAGGTTGGTATTTAAGACACCTCTGGTTATTGCTAGGTTTACCCACCGTTAGGTAAGGTTTATATAAATTTTTAAAAATCAGCCAAAGCACAATCCCTATTATTCTGCTTAGTCTCTTTCTGTCTTCTGCTACGATGGTTGATTAGAATAAGTCACCTACCCAATTTCTTCAACAGAAAGTTATCTAGCTATTCCCTTGGACTTCTATCCTGAGCATGCTTTCCTAACAATAAATTTCCTAATTTTGGCATCCTTTTCAATCTGGATAGGCTGAGAACCTCCCAAATCATCAAGGGCCGGTTCCTTTTTAACACTTCCACATTTATTGCTTTCCTCTCCAATTTTTTTTATAAAGCAGCAAGGAGGATTCAGGTCTCATCTTCAACATTCAGCTTGGAAATCTCCACGACTAAATATCCAAGTTCAGCTTCTACAAGTTCTGCTTTCCACTTAACAGAGGAACACAACTCAGTCATGTTTTTTGCCGCTTTATAACAAGGAGAACCTTTCCCACAGTTTCCAATAGCATACTTCTCATTTCCTTTGAAGACCTCACTGGCAACACATTTAATGTTCATATTTCTACCAACAATCTGCTCATGGTGACATACGTATTTTCCCAGATGACAGAAGCCTGCTTTTAGCATTCTCTCCCTTAGGAGCCCTCACCAGAATCTCCTAACAACGATATTTCTACCAATGGTCTCTTCAGAGCAATCTAGAGTTTTTGTATCATATACCTCAACATTCTTTCAGCGTCTACCCATTACCCAACTCCAAAGCTACTTGTACATTTTTAGGTTTTTGTTACCAGAATCTGTAACAGTTTCCTAGGGGTGCAGTCACAAATTGCCACAAACTGGGTGCCTTAAAACAACAGAAATTTATTCTTTCATAGTTCTGGAGGCCAAAAGTTCAAGATCAATGTGTCAGCAGCACTGGTTCCTTCTGGAGACTCTGAGGGGGAATTGGCTCCTTGTTTATTTCCTAACTTCTGGCAACTGCTGGCAATCTTTGGCATTTTTGGCTTGTAGACTTAATCACTCCAATCTCTGCCTCCATCTTCAATCACCTTCATTGTGTTTCTGTCTCCGAACCTCCCTCTGCCTTTCACTTATAAGGATACATGTCATTCTATTTAAGTCCCACCCTAAATCCAGTATGAATTCATCTCAAAATTTGAAACGTAATTGCATCTACAAAGAACTTTTATCCAAATAAGTTCACGTTCACAGTTTCTGGTGGTTATGAGTTGGAGATATCTTTTTTGGGATCACTGTTCAACCCACTAAATTCTGCCCTTCAGCCTTCCAGAATTCATGTCTGTGTATATGCAAAACATATTCACCCCATCCTAACATCGCTGAAAGTCTCAGCTTATGACAACATCAGCTGTGAGTGCAAAATTTCATCTAAATATCGTCAGCTCAACAGATCCAAATCTTATCATCTAACTCAGGTGTGGGTGAGACTATGGGCATACCATTTCCTGGAGCAAAATTCCTCTTCATCTGGATCATGGACATAGAAAATGAGTTGTTTACTTCCATAATGCAACAGTGGGGCAGGCACTGCATATCTTTATACATGTATAGGATATACAATGTATATCCTTATATATTCTCATTCAAAAAGGGAGAAATTATAAGGAATAAAAAGGCTGTTCATCCTAACTTTGAAATCTAGTAGGACAAATTTAATTACATTTCATGACCTATGAATAATTTTCTGTGACTTGATGCTTGCTATAGACAGAATGTTTCTCCTCAAAATTCAAAATGTTGAAATCCTAACCCCTAATGTGATGATATTAGGAGATAGAGCCTTTGGTGGATGATTAGGTTATGAGGGTGTAGCCCTCATTAATGGAATTAGTGCCCTTATGAAAGAACTCCTTTATCTCTCTGTCCTGTGAGGACACAGGAAGAAGACTGCTGTCCGTGAACCAGGAAGTAGGCCCACACCAAACGCAGAATCTGCCAGTGCCTTGATTTTGGAATTTCCATTCTCTAGAACAGTGAGAATTAAAATTCTGTAGTTTATAAGCCACCTGGTCTATGGTAGTTTGTTATGGCGGGCTGAATGGGCTAAGACAGGGAACCTCTGGGCCATGGCAGCAGCCTAGTCAGCCCTTGGGTGGCCCTCCATGGTTCCCACTGGCTTCTACACCACTCTTGGCAAGCCTGGCCTTGGAGTCATTTGTCCTTTCTCTCAAAGGGTAGTACATATTTGCAGCTCTATCAGCCTGTTTTTACCTATAGAATCCTAGAAATCATGTCTCAGTTTTATTGTTTATGAGTTCTGGGTTTTATATTCTACTCAGGAAGGCCTCCTCCACTATAAGGGTATACTTTACTTCATATTTTCTTCCAGTGTTTCATAATTTTTAAAAACTTTAATATATCAGTTTTACCAAATACATGCATATTTGATTTAATGTCATTTTAAAAAGAGATCTTGATATGCAGCCTAGGTTGGTCTCTAATTCAGGCTATCCTCTTGCCTCAGCCTCCCTGGTAACAGGGACTACAGGTGTTCTTCTCTGTGCCTGGCTTAGTGCCATTTTGACAGAACTCTCTCTCTTTTCCCTTCCCTTCCCTTCCCTTCCTTTCTATTTCCTTCTCCATCTATAGATGTAAGAGAAAGAGGGAAAGAGAAGGAAATATACATATTTCCTTCTCCATCCTCTAAATACTATTGTGAGCTCTCAGCCAATGGGGACTGTGTATAGTATGACTGACTGTGTAAAATTGTTCTCAGGCAATAAGCATAAGTACAGTGTAGCTTCAGTTAGGGAGCCCACTGCTTTAGCTACCCTAGGGGGAATACATTCTGCAGTATGTGTCATTTACTATGCAATGAACTCTCTTCTGTTTATTTTGTATTCTGGAGAGAACTTTTTCGCAAATGATGATTTTGTGAAAAAAAAATAATGTTGAATATACTTCATATAGACAAGAAGACAATGTTATCATGGGTGTTAGAGGCCTTTGATGAATCTTTTGAAGAGGCACTTTCCAGGATACAATCAAGAAAGCAGGTTCAGATCATCAAGTAACTGGATATTGATAAGTGATAATTGACTTAAGAAGTCCATCATAAAATCACTATGACCTGCATTGACCAATAACTGTGTGAAGATAGCTAGAAAAAAAAACTATGGCATGAGGCTCATGCCCACTTCAGAGAATCTGAGTAGACTGCAAGAGTGATTGCCAAAGAAGGATATCAGGAAAGTATCTCCACAGGGACTTTGTGATAGTGATTCTCTTATAGAGTTGATTCAGTTATGCACCTCTTTCCAGTAACAGAGCCACTCCATTAAATAGGGAACTAAATTCCTGTAAGCTACACATGGGTCTGTTTCAGGAATCCAAAATTCTTCAATATTAATTCATGTACCCATCCCTGCATCGATACATTTTAATTACTGTAGCTTTATAATATTTTAATATATTGTAACACAAAAAAAGATCTTGAATATTTTTGCTCATTGAGTTTCCCAGTTGAACTTTAAGAAAAGCTTCTCAAGTTCTATTTTTAAAAAAATCATGTTAGGATTTTGATTGGGTTTACACTGACTAGATAATTTGAAGAAACTGTCATGTTTGCAATATTGTTCTTCTTGTCCAGGTCCATATTTATTTGGGTATTTTCTAGCAATTTTTTTCATACAAGTGCTAAGTCTTGGGGTTTATTACTGGTCATTTTGTAGATGTTATTGCTTTAGGTTGTGGAAATAATTTTCAATTGTATTTTAAAATTATATTTTATTGGTATTTAGGGAAGACAATGATTTTTATCTCACAAAGTCACTTGACTGATCTCTCTTATTCTGATAGTTTTTCTTTTGATTCTTTTTGTTGTTGTTGACAAGCATGACATCTGCAAAAAATGAGTTTTGCCTCTTTTTTTCTAGTTTTGATGACGCCTTTTTTTCCCCCCTTATTTCCATTGGCTTTGAAATTTGATTTTAATGGGAATGTTTTCGGTGTTCCATCATGAAGTATGCCCTTAAGTAGGTCTCTAGTCAATTTCATCAGGTCAAGTCAGCTTTATTTGACTGATAGTTCATTCACAATATTGTCCAGATGATTGTCATAAAGTCACTTTACTATGTATGGTATATATAAATTCCTTTTAAAAATATATCCAAACTTTTGTAACCTATCATATTATTAACTTATATTTGCTTTGGGCATGTTGAAACTTAATTTTTGTATTAAATTGTGACAATGAAGTCATTTAAACTCCACTATACCTTTTCTTGACGATTTGAGTTTTGCCAAAATTTCCCTTTATAACTATAATTGTAGATTATCAATTTCTCCTTACATTCTGTTTTGTTTTTCTTTTTTATATTTCAGTGTTGAGTTGTTGGGTGCATAGATATTCACAATAGTTGTAACTTACTGATGAGTTTAATCAGTAGAGTACATTCTATTTTTTGTTTTGACTAAAAGTATCATTGCTAATTTCTCTATTACCATTTACTTGATATATTTCGTCCATACTTTTATAACCAAATTTTTGTTTTAGATGATGTGTTTTTTATAAATAGCATATTGTTATTTTAGCTACCTAATCTAAAAATTTTTATAAAATTAACCCATTGACTTTAGTTGTAATATTGTATATATTTGCTATGTTTCTTTTTCATTTCCTGTTTTCAGCTGTATTTTAGTTTTCCTTATGCCTTTTTTTGTCTAGAAGTTTGACAGTTATTTATCTCATTCTTTTCTTCATTTGCTTGTCCCTTGTGTCTGAATTTTAGAAAATATATTTAAACACAGGTTTTTCTACCATGTTAATCATTGTTGATAATGTCCATCCCAAACTAGACAGGATCCTTAGTATACTTACCCTAACCCTAACTCCTTTCAGCCTCTCATGTGTTGTGGATTTCATCTGGAACTTTACTAACAGATTTTTTAAAATTGTGGCCCATTTATATGTGAATTTTATCCTAGTAACTGCCATAATCTTCACAATAACTTTATAAAAATTTGTTTTTTTAATCAGCTTCATTTCTTTGTTTGCTTACCACCAACTCTTTTATTGCATGGGTTCTTCTTGGTTGTATACATTTTAATTTTCAGTATCTTTGAGAAATACATTCAGAAAGCATTAATGTAGTATGGTTTCTGAGTTCTTTAATATTAAAAAAAAATGCCCTAATAGTGCCTTCAAATTTCAATTATAGCTTGGCCGGGCACATACATTTAGGTTAAAAATAATATTCTTTAAAACCACAGAAAAATTACTTCATTTTTTTTATTGCCCAAAAGTTCAAATGAGAAGTTTGGAGTAATTTGAATATTGTTTCTTTCAAGCTATCTTGTTTTCGTTTTACCCTTTAGGAAATTTTAGGGGTTTTCTCTATTTTACTGGAGATCAGACATTTCCCATGATAAGTCTAGGTATGGGCCTTTTCTTCCCCCTGCACATATATGCAAACGTTTTATTGGTTTCCCCTGCAAAGGACAATAGAATCATTTTAAACACATAAATCTAAGGTAATTTGAGAAACCAACCAAAGACAAGGAAGGACAATAAAAAATTCAATGTTCACATTATTTAAAAGGCACTATAGTGTCACCTACCATCTACTACTATGGTGGCAGTAGGCTGAGAAAGACTAAGTTATAGCAAAAACCAACTAAATACTGGAGATTACCCAGCAGAAAGTGAGTTTGCTTTCCAGAAGACTATGGCACACTAACCATTTGGGCCCAATATAATATTTGGCAGGGAAGAGGTTCAGGTGGGTGGAATTAAAGCAAACTTGAAGGAACAGATATAACAAAGAATCCAAGATACATAGTCTCCAAATAGATGGCAATAGATTAGTCTTCCTCTCAGGAAGGATTTGTTGCACTTTGTTGCCTCCTATCATGATCCCAATGATTGCTCCAGCTGAAAGCTGTCTACTCCTGCCCTTCAGAGGAATCAACCAGGAGAACTAATTTTGCTGCAATTAAGCACAGAACTTGGCGAACTTGTGACACAGGGTAGGGGATGGAGGGTAGACTGGGTGGCTTTGCTGCTAGTTGTTCTGAAAAAGGAAAACTCTAAGGCATTCACAAGTAAGCCAATCACTTTCAAACACCTCTACAAAACACCCTTAAAATTCTGAAATCTTGCAGCAGAAGGGCTATAGTTAAAGCTGCTGGGCTCACAAAATCATCAAATAAGTCAGATGAAACAAACCAGGCAGGAGATCCTAGCAATTATTCTTCACCTGTCTTTTCCTACTTCAAGGTAAATGTTAATATACCTTGTGGGTTGTAGAAAGCTATACTGGAGCAAGCCACATCTTCTGCTGAACTTTTCATCAAATACCAAGGAAAAATAAAAGCAGAGTTTATTTTTATCTTATCTAATTTTATTTTTAAAATAGAGTAACCTAGAAGCCATTCTATTATAAAGGAACATGGCTGAACAGGTAAGAAACAGATTCCCCATTGTGAGTTCTCCTTATGGCTTCTGCGAGGATCATGGAGATGTCGATTACCCGAATTTTGGAGCAATGCTTCACCTTATCCTCTTGAGGTATGGTATTGGTGACTACTACTGCTTCAAAGCAAGCACTGTTGATGCGAGAAATGGCTGGGCCAGAAAAGATCCCATGAGTCAAGAATGCATACACTCTAGTGGCTCCGGCCGAGAGAAGTTTGTCAGCTGCAAGGCAGATTGTACCACAAGTGTCTGCCATGTCATCTACAAGGATAGCCACGCGATCCTTCACATCTCCTACCAGCACCATGCGGTCCACTTCGTTGGCCTTCTTCCGTTCTTTGTGAATCAAGGCAAAGTCCACATTCAACTGGTCTGCAATGGAGGTCACTCTCTTAGCTCCACCAGCGTCGGGAGAGACAATAGTGCAGTTCCTCCACTCAGAGATATTCTCCCTTATCCATTTCAGGACAGCTGGCTCTGCATACAAATTGTCTACGGGGATGTCAAAAAAGCCCTGAATTTGAGACGCATGCAGGTCCATGGTCATGATATGATCTGCGCCTGCTATCGACAGCATATTGGCAACAAGCTTGGCGGAGATCGGAGCCCGGCTTTTGTCCTTCTTATCCTGTCGGGCGTATGGAAAGCACGGGATGACTGCAGTCACCCGGCTGGCTGAAGCAATCTTGCAGGCATTAATCATGATCAAAAGCTCCATCAGACTGTCGTTGATTTCACCACAACCGCTCTGAACGATGTAGACATCCTCCCCACGCACACTCTCGCCGATTTCCACGCAGGTCTCCTGGTTGCTGAATTTCTTAGTCACCACCTTGCCCACCTCCAGGCCCAGGCGGTCGGCAATTTTCTGGGATAAGTCCTGGTGCGAGCTGCCGCTGAAGATTTTGATATTCGGCATCTTGGCTAACTACTCCCGAGGCAGTCCTAGTCCGGTGACAGCTGAGATGGGAATGGAGGTGGAGCCGCAGACTCTAACGGCTTCCAGTTGTTCTTCAGCCGTTAGGGTTCCTTCTAACTTCCGGTTATTCTTCAGCCGTTAGGGTCCCTTTTGGCTTCCGGTTGTTCCTCAGTCTTTAGAGTCCCTTCCGGCGCATGGTCCTACATTGATCCTGGGTGTTTTGAAAGCGCTTTTGCTTGGCACTTCACCCTTTTAAACTAAACAATCAGGTCTTTCCAGTTCGTGAACTTCCCCCCCCACCCCATTAGTGCCTGTATTTGTTTCCTAGGGCTTCTTAAACAAATTTGAATGTATGAAAATATAAACAGGCAAAAACACATGTTTAAAAGAAAAATTACCAAATGGAGAAAGTACGTGCAAAATATTATTTTAGATGGAGTTCCTCCAATAATGTAAGAAAAAGAATTAAAAAGTTGGAAAATGGTATACATAGGCAATTCATGCACACAAAAAAAATGAGTGGCTAAGAAACGTGGAAAATATTAATAATCAATAAAATACTAATTATTTTCACATATCATATAGGCCAAAAATTTAAGATAATGTCATCTATTCTGATAGAATGTAAATATGTAGGTTTTGCACGGGTAATTTTTCATGTAAGCTTTGACTCATCATGTAGACTTTTATTAATCTATTGAAATTTTCACAAACACTCCCAAAATATGTTGATACATAATAGTGTTTGTTGCTGTATTAATTAATGTAATACATATTTTATGAACACTTCTTGTATGTCGGATATTGTGCTACTTCTAGGATATAAGATGGTGAATGACAAATGGTAACTTTCCTAGAAGTGTTTATAACAGCAAAATCTGGAAACCAACAAGTGTTCATCAATAGGTAAATTATCAAATATTGCAGCCATTAAAGAGACTGACTTAAGTGTAATCATATGGAGATGTCCAAAGTATTTTTTAAAGGTAAAAAATCCAGGCACAAAAAATATGGATAATATTTATTTATTATTATATGATAATTGAAAATATCAAATCAGCATGGGAATCTCTTTTTTTAATGAATACCTTTGGAGAGGGGAGTAGGTGTTGAGAGGTGAGGATGAAGGAAAACTGTTACATTTTACTGCCATCTATTAATGTGATATTTGAACTTTCATTACTTTCTTCCGAATTAAAAAAATGAACAAAATATAGTTGGTAGTTAAGTGTTTGTAACCGATTTTAAAGTTTCCATGATCAATTGAGGATTAAAGTAGTGAGGAAGGAAGTAGAGAGGACCATAGATATGAAGAATTTCAACAATGAACTGTTTTATAAAAAATAATAGAGGCATCAGATTCAAATCATACATTCATATCCCGCTAATTGTGTGTCTGACATTTGGATACTGGGATATTTTCATTTAGCCTAAAACTAAACATTATTGTTTTTCATATTTTAAAATAGCCAAATAATGATTTAATATATCTTCTTACCCAATTTCTGAGCTTCCCCAGTGTGTTGGGTAAATAGGATAAATCAGATTTGGGATAAGGAAAGGGGTAGGCAACAAATATGTTTGTGAAATATATTACTTGGCTATTAAAAAAGTACTTTTATTTATTGAATGAGCTATTATTATAAACCACATAAATAGCTATTTTAAAAAATATTACCTTAAAACATCAACTTGTTTTTGTTCTTAAATCAGACTCTTCATGGTTGGCAGTGCATGCCAGCTCATTTCTGTCCACAACCCTTCATTCATGTTCTTTTTTATCAAAACAATCAACAGACAAACCTATACCATATACTTCTCATCCTTAGCCAGACCACATATAGTGATTTCTAAAGAAAATCCTGTGACTTAATTTGGAATCACTAAAAAGTACTGGTAATTTTAATTCAATACATTTTTCTCTTAGTGTTCACAGTGTGTCACACATTTTTCAGTTTTAAAAACAAAACAGATTTTTTTTTTTTTTTGAGTTGGAGTCTCACTCTGCCACCCAGGCTCGCAGCCTCGACCTGCTGGGCTCCGGCGATCTTTCCACCTCAGCCTTCCAAGTAGCTGGAATTACAGGCACACGCTACCACGCCCGGCTAATTTTTGATTTATTGTAGAGATGAGGTCTCGCTTGCCCAGGCGGGTCTCGAACCCGCGGGCTCAGGCAATCCATTCACCTCAGCCTCCCAAGGCGCGGGATTACAGGCTGAGCCACCGAGCCCGGCT
>CAUYQG010177933.1:0-18132 GCA_963574415.1 Tarsius wallacei
CGAGTAGCTGGAACTACAGGCACGCGCTACCATGCCTGGCTAATTTTTGATTTATTGTAGAGATGAGGTCTCGCCAAGTTGCCCAGGCAGGTCTCGAACCCGCGGGCTCAGGCAATCCACTCACCTCAGCCTCCCAAAGGCGCGGGATTACAGGCTGAGCCACCGAGCCCGGCGATTTACGGACTCTTAGTGAAGGGGAGGATATCACAAAATTATCACAAGGGTTCTAAAAGTCCATATGTGTACCAATCAGTGTCTGAGGACTCATTTTCAAATATATTTGACTAATGATGTGAGATACAATTACAAAGTATACAAATCGTAAATATTAATTAATTCACAATAGTTTTTTAGTATTATATATTTTCCCTAGTAATGCATATTAAAATTGCAATTCCATTATTATGAGGATGAATAAAATATTTTATTTTCAAGGAGGCCTTCATATGTAAGGTCAGAACCACCAATGTAGGCATTGTAAATTATGAAAGGTATAATTATATTATTTCATTTTGCTGCTGTTTTATAACACAATGAGCTGAGGAATATGCAACATCTTTGATGGAGGTTAATTTTAGTGTTAGTATGCTTCAGAGCTTTTAAGGGATCCATATTGAAATTGTATTGGATTCCCCTTTAAAAATACTACTTAACAAAAACAGTGCAAACTCAATATAATTAGCTCTAAGAACATCAGATACCAAGATCAGCCTAACAAAGTAACAGTTACTCTGCAGCAAGAAACGGAACAGGTGGTCCTTGCAGAGGACATGGACACCACCATACCAAAGAGCTCTCCCCGTCATGTTTCCCTGCTTTCTACACTCTTGCTTTATTTTTCTCAGTTGCCTTTCTTTCATGAAAATTACACAATTAAAATAGAAGAAGACTCACTTGAGGTTTGTTTTTCATGATTTGCTGGAAGTAGTGTAACCATTTAAAGTCAGATAGATTACTTTATGAAAAAACATTTGCTGAGTAATATGAACATTTTGGGTTTGCCAGAGTAAAACTGATTCTACTTGAATCCAAACAATTCATTACATTATCCTCTGGTTGGCTAACCTGAGCTGATGGTTAATTTTTTAAGTTAATTTTTGATAATTCACAACCAGTTTGATGGGCAGCTTTTCTGATCTATTGGATGGAGTACTTTTCTCAATGTGGTGTTATAAATAATGGCTTTATTATTATAGTTTGTTGGTATAAAAATCAGTGCTTGAGATGACAGAACATTATCGCAGCAAAAGAAAAATGTCCCGTTAAAAAGTTTATAGGGCAGAATAACCAGAATAAGAAAATAAATGTGTTTATAGTTTCTTAGGAGCAGGCTCATTACGAAGAATGAGAGATGTTTAAGAGAGTAGTAAGGGGCTTCATACACTGGCAGTGTATGAAATGTATGAAGCTTCACTCTGGCTTACCTTAGACCTGAAGAATGCATTTCTTCCCTGAAGATACTACATTTCTTCGGGGTCATGACTTTTGTGTCATGACAGTAATGGGGAGTGATATAGGTTGAGGAAACACCACACGCAAGAATAAAAGCCACTAAAACCCCAGTCTAGTTTCGTTAGTTATAAATACAGGCTCTCTATTTTAAATAAAACATCCACATTCTTAATTGCTGGGAATTTATAATAATGTATATGTAGGCAATTTATTGACTTGACAGTGCATCAGGCAGTTGCTTTGGCACACAGAAGCACATTACATGTACTGCTTCTGCTTTGGGTGCTTTGGTGATACTGAAAATCAATGCCAGCTGTGAGCATTAAATAAGTGCCTGACGATGGTGAGTTAAGTGCAGCAACAAAAAAAAAGTTTGACCAAAGGACTCCATTGTGGACTGTAAAACAGGTTCCTTTTTCATTTCTCCAGGTCTTAAATGATGGAATGTAGGTAGAGAAGTTCCAGTAATGAGTGATATTGAAGTTCTCACAAACCTCAGCAAGTACAGGGACTCAGCCAGATTGAATCAAATCAGAATTAAAAAAAAACAAAACAAAAAAAACTATGACATATCTTTTACATAAAGTCCTATTACAGAGAGTGAGGATTTAGAGAATCTGTATTATAAGAAATATAAGCTCAAGCTAAAAATGGTGAATCATAATTCTGAGAAGAATTAAAGTCCAAGTAGCTTATTTATTTCCAACCTCCCTCAGACTAGAATTTTCTGGATCACATGTCACTAAAAGATTTGACCACTGGAACCCAGCCTGCCATTCGCTCTTTATAATATTTTGCTTACTGTAGTGTTTACAGGCATGAGAGTTAGAGTTAAACAGCCTCCTTTGAATGCAGTCTGTCTCCTCTGTTACTTGTGTATATAGGCAAGTTACTTAACTTCTGCCAAATGAGCATAACAGTAGTACCAAGAGTACTCAGTGTTGTGCTAATTCAATGAATATTGGAGCAGTACCTGACATTGTGGCACAGCACAGAGTGAGCATTCAATACAATTAACTATTCTGAAGACTATTATCATCATTACTTTCATCACGATGAGTCAGGCTCCAAGCATTTATCACCTACGCAATTACAAAATTCGAACATCTCTCTGTGCCATTTCCAATTGTTTGATATCTTTCTCGTATCAATCTAAAACATAGTTTTACTGCTTTCCCCAGTACCTTGAAGACCTTCACTAGCTCTCCATTGTCTACATAATCATTTTACAAAAAATTTAATATATATTAGTAGCTTGCATCTTGGTCTATAAGGATGTCCACAGTTTTATTCTCCTCTGCTATTTCCTCTCATATGTCTTAAATGAGTGGACTCCTAGGCATTAGTCTTACCCTCCACTCTTCTGCTGGAGTACTCTCATTATTAAAATATCATATGACCTACTGATACAATCAAATATTTCACTTAAAAAAAGTTGGGTGAGACTTAATATTTGCTTAATACATCTCTGTGCCTGACATGGCAATGAAACTCTCATAAATGTTGTCCCTGTGGTTTCATTTGACTTTCATACAATATGGTGACTCTGGGTGTTTCAAATTCTTGATAATGATGGACTAAAAAGAAAATGAATTCTTCATGGGTAGCCACGGTATCACCTGGGATATGGATGTCTAACATATGGTTCCACCTGATACTGAAAATCCCAAGATTTGGGAAATGAAGGAACACAAAAATCATAGTGAGACTGACTTAGAACATGGAGCTAAACCTTATTGTTGTGGATAGGACTGTGGTTTATCTAGAAAAGATTGCAATCAGGTAGCAGGTAAGGTATGTAGACCTTGACTTAGAAAGTGGAAAAACATCTCTTCCTTGGAAAACAGGGGCTAGATTTGCTCAGACTCTAAGGCCCTGAGATGCTTCCTATGTGGGCAGACCATGGATGCAGACCAGAAGTAAACAAGGAGCTATTCTAAAATAAATCTGAGCACTTGCCCCAAGTAATTGCTATTTTCTTTCCTGTATTTTCCTTCTAGTATCCCCATAGACTTCACTAAAGTCTATTAAATTTGCTACTTGATCTCTGTTGAGCTGTGTGAAATTGAAGAAGGCGCCATTCTCTTTGGTTATTTGGTGAAGCCACTTCACGGTTGACTCATTCCCATGGCCTCCAGTGCCACGCAAAAACTTTTGCTTTTTTCTAATATTTTATATGAATAGATCATACAGAATGCAGTTTTTTTATTTTTGACTTTCATTTATTATTTGCTGGTATGCTTTATTGTCCCATAGGTCTCTTAGTTTATGTGAAATGTTCTTCAATTTTGTTAATATGTTTCAGGAAGTTCTATGTTATTTTTGAGATTTTATATGTGCTGATTCATTGTTATCATGCTCGTCTTTAACTCTTCAAATATAACTTTACTTCATTGAACAACATATTTATAATAGTCAGTTTGAATTTTTTTGATACATTGAAAATCTAGAAATGATTAAAATTAGTCCATTGACTGCTTTTATTTTCCCCTCAGGATGGATTCCACTTTTCTTATTTTTTGTGTGTACTTTGTAATTTTTGGTTAAAAACTGGATATTTAAGGTGATATATATTAACTTCTTTGGAATCTCATCCCCCCTTCTCCAACATTTATAGCCGATTTATGTTTGCTTGTTTAGTAATTTTCCTTGTTTAAATCTGTAAAATTGTTTTACAACACAAAACTATGTAATAAACTTGGTTTTAAACATTTACATGATATATAAAGAAATTATAAGCAATAAAGTGCAGGCAATAAAATACTTTTGCTTTTATACTTGATATTTATTACTTTGATGTTCTTTGTCCTTTTCTATGGAGCTGGCATAATTTCCCATCATGCTAAAGAACTTCTTTAGTATTTCTTATATGATGGTCAGTTAATTATAAATTCTTAGTTTTGTTTTGTTAGAGTCCCTGGAAGGTTGATTGAAGGGAGGAGCAGGTAAAGAATAATAAATCACACTGGATGAATTTGAACTATGGAAAAAACAGTTAAAAATAAACATAGGAACACTTAAGGAGATCTATAACAGCACTAAAAAAATCTTACAGCTAAAAACTATGGCTTTTGGATTAAAACTTCTAGTATATAAATTGAAATAAAAATTGGGTTCTGATAAATCAATGGCTTGGAAAATCAAGTGCAAGAAATATCTCAAAGTACAGACAAAATGATAGAGAGAAATAATTTAGAAAAAGATTTAAAAAACAAACTTAGAGACAAATATAAAAGCTCTACCTATCAAAATGTGTTGCAGAAGAAGAAAAATGAATAGATGTAAGAATCACAACAGTAAAAAAATAAAGTCACAAGATTATTTTATTTAGCAAATAAGAGCTCTGAACCTGAAAATTAAGGAATATTGAATTTCAGACTAGAATGATAGCAAAAGTCAAACACACAAAAATATTTTGGTGAAATACACACACACATACACACACACACACACACACACTATATGCACACATATTAACAAGCATTCTGACAGAACAAATTACCCCCATCCCACAACAAACTGTCTTATATAAAATGAGTTTAAGAAAAATGTTTGAAAAGGAAGAGACATACATGAAGATATACATCTATTAAGCTCAAAATATCCTAGCAAAAGCTAGAAATAGAGATAAAGAAGAAAACACAGCGAAAGCATTCTAACTTTCTTACTGAAAGAAGAGAAAAAATAGGGGAGAAGAATGAGAATAACAGAAAATACTCCGTTATAGGAAAGAAGATAAAAAAATAATTCGAAAAATATACTGACTGTAGTTATTTAAAACTCACTTAAAAAATTAATATCTTTTAAGTTTTCAAGAGTGAAAATTTAATGAAAGGCAACTGTGATTAAAGCAGTGAAAATAAAAGGAAAAACAATTTAAAATTAAATCCCCAGAGGAAATTGAAGGCTTAATTCTAAAACATATTTCACATATTGATATTTCTGATCAGGATGCCATCACAATTAAGAAAGATGAAAATTAATCATACAAAAGAAATGGTTAAAGGGTACAACATTTCAGTTATTCAGTTATTTGAGATAAATAACTTCTGGAGATCTATTTATCACAGTGTCTATACTTAACAATACCATATTATACACTTAAAATTTGACAAGAGGAAAGATTTTGTGTTAAGTGTTCCTACCACAAACACACACACATAAAACACCACCATCACATCATAATGAAAATAAAGGGGATGAAAGAAAACTTTTGGAAAGCAATGGATATGAACATGGCCTTGATGGTGGTGATGGATTTATAGATTTATACTATCTCCAATCTCCTCAAGATGCATACCTTAAATTTGTACAGCTTTTCACATATCAATAAAACTTCAATAAAGTGGTTTAAGAAAAAAATAAATTTGATTATAATAAAACCCAATATATTTTTTAAAAAGTGTTTAAATGTACTTTCTGAATAATAAGATAAACTTTTAAATAACAAAAGTAACTTAAATATATAGAATACTTTAAAACTTAAAATATCAAATAAGATGTAAATAAATATTAGTCATTATCTAGAAACCAATGAATAGAATACTTTGTAAAATACAGTGAAATAGTGAAAGTAGTATATCAGTAAATAGTATGATTTAAAATGTCTATATAGAGAGAGAAAAGAGACGAAAAGAACCATAAAATAGATATCTTTGCAATCTTGATTTAAAAAATACAGAGCAAAAAAGACCAGAAATAAGAAAGAAGGTAAAGAACCACTAGAGATGACTATAAATATAGGGGCAAAATTTGAAAACCTGAAGAAATTGCACATTTGCCTGCCAACGTACTGTCAAAGTATCCAAACTGATGTTACAAGTGGGGGATTTATAAAGTAAGACAGGTGATTAAAGTTAGTATGAAAAAAAAGCCCATAAGAAAATGGTTCCATAGATAAGTTTTATCTAACCTTTAAAGAACAATGATTCTAAGATTATTCAAATCATTAAAGATACAAAGTTTGACATCTGATTTATAAAATCAGCAGTAAAACTAGAAGATACTCACAGGCTTGAAGTAAAGGAGTGGAAAAAGATATAACATAAAAAAGGGAAAAAAAGCAGGGGTTGCTATTCTTATATCAAGAAAAACAGACTTTAAACTAAAGAGAATTTTATAAACGACAAAGAAGAGTATTATATAATGATAAAGTGTTTAACTCAACAAGATTTAATTATTCTAAAAATATACACACTCAACACTGGAATATCCAGATTTAAAAGCAAACACGCTGGGCTCGGTGGTTCAGCCTGTAATCCCAGTGCTTTGGTAGGCTAAGGTGAGTGGATTGCCTGAGCCCACGGGTTCGAGACCCGCCTGGGCAACTTGGCGAGACCTCATCTCTACAATAAATCAAAAATCAGCTGGGCGTGGTAGCACGCACCTGTAATTCCAGCTACTTGGAAGGCTGAGGCGGAAGGATCGCCGGAATTCAGTTGGTTGAGACTGCAGTGGCCTGCAGAGGCCACTGCAATCCAATCTGGGTGACAGAGCAAGACTCCAACTCAAAAAAAAAAAAGCAAATACTAGGCCTAGGAAAAGAGAAAGGCATATAATAATAATGAAGGACTTTAACCCACCACTGGCAGCACTAGTCTGATCATCAAGGCCAAAGACTAACAAAGAGACTCTAGACTTAGACTGGACTTTTGACCATATGGACTCAAAAGACATCTATAGAACATTTAATCCAACTGCAGAGTATATATTTTTCTCATCTGTGCATAAAACATTCTCTAAAATTAATCAGGTAATTGACCATAAAACAAATTTCAATAAATTAAAAAAATAAAAATTATGCCAAACATTTTTTCAAATCACAATGGAATTAAATTAGAAACCAATACCAACAGGACCTCTCAAAACCACACATGTACACGGAAACTAAACAACTTATTCCTGAATGATTTTTGTGTACACAATGAAATTAAGGGAAAAGAAAACAATATATATTCTATTATATTACATAATATTTATTTTTCTTTTAAAATTTTAGGGTTGTGGGGTATATGCGAAGATTTACTACATAATTAAATTGCATCCAGGTAAGGTTTGGGTTTCTAGAGAGCTCTCTCTCTCCCTCATAATGGATCTGATATCCAGTGTGTGGTGGTGTGTCACTTATCTCTCTTCCCTCCTTCCATCCTTTAGCAGCATCCAGCATCTGGTCCCACCTTCATGCTTGTGTGTTCAATGACAAGAGCCTGCTGTAAGTGAGAACATGCAGTATTCAGTTTTTTGCTTTGCCGATAGTTTGCTTAGAGTGATGGTCTCCAGCTGCATCCATGTTGCTCCAAAGGGCATGATTTTGTTCTTCATTATGGCTGCATAGATTCCATTGGGTATATGTACCACGTTTTCTTTATCCAGTCTACTTTTGATGGGCATCTGGGTTGATTCCATGTTTTTGCTATTGTGAATATTGCTGTAATGAACATACATGTGCAGATGGGTTTTTTTTGTTAGAGAAATTTATGTTCCTGTGGGTATATTAACAGAAGTGAGATTGCTGGATCATGTGGCAACTTGGTTTTTAATTCTTTGACTAAATGACACACTGCTTTCCACAAAGGTAGAACTAGCTTACATTCCCACCAACAGTGCAGAAGTGTTCCCTTTTCTTTGCAGCCTAGTCAACATCTGTTATTTTGTGACTTTTTCATGATAGTCATCCTTTTGTGACTTTTTAATAATAGCCACTGGTGTTAGGTGGTATCTCATTGTAGTTTTGATTTTCATTAACTTGTGAGGTTGAGCATTTTTTATGTTTGTTGGCTGCTTGAGTGGCTTCTTTGAGAAGTGTCTGTTTATGTACTTTGCTCACTTTTTAATAGGGTTATTCATGATTTTCCTGTCAATTCATTTACGTTCTTTGTAGATCCTGGATGTGAGGCCTTTGTCAGATGCATAGCTTGCAAATGTTTCTTTCTATTCTGTAGGTTGTCTTTATTCTTTTGATGGTTTCTTTTGCTGTGCAAAATCTTTTTGTTTGCTAAAAATCTCAACTTTCAATTTTAGCTTTTACTGCATTTGCTTTTAAGACTTGACCGTGAATTCCTTGTTTACTACAATGTCCAGAAGGGTGTTCCCTTAGTTTTCTTCTAATATTTTTATAGTTTCGTATTTCATATTTAAGCACTTTTTCCATTTTGAGTTAATTTTTGTGTATAGTGATAGGGGTCCAGTTTCATTCAGCTGCATTTGGTTAGTCAGTATTTTCAGCACTATTTGCTAAATATGGGTTCCTTTCCCCAATGTTTGTATTCATTGGCTTTGTCAAGGATGAGGTGATTAAAGTTCTGTGATTTTATTTTCAGACTTGCTGTTCTGTTTCATTGGTCTATGTTTCTATTCCTGTACCAATACCATGCTGTCTTGGTCACTGTTGCTTTGTAGTAAAGTTTTAAGCCTGGAAGTGTGATGCCTCCAGTTTTGGTCTTTTTGCTGAGGATTGCTTTACCTACTCAGGTTCTTTTTAAATTCCCTATGAATTTCTGTTTTGTCTTTTCCAGGTCTGTAAAAAATGATACTGACAATTTGATAGAAATTGCATTGAATCTGTAGTTTACCTTGAGTGTAATGGACATCTTGATGATATTTATTCTTTCAATCCATAAGCATAGGGTGTTTTTCCCATGAAACAAATGAAAATAGAAACACAATATACCCAAACCTCTGGGATAAAACAAATATAGTGTTTGGAGTAAAGTTTAAGCATTACTTGCCTACATAAAAAAGATATAAGATCTCAAATTAATAAACTAATATCACACCTCAAGGAACTAAAGAAACAAGAACACACCAAACTGAGTTAGCAGAAAAAAAGCAATATCAAAGATAAGAGCAGAGCTAAATGAAATTCAGACTAAAAAAATTATAAAAAGGACGAAAGAACCAAAAAGTTGGTTCGTTGAAAGGTTAAAATTGATAGACTGATTGATAGATTAATAAAAAAAGATTTAAAAATAAAAAATGATAAAGATACAACTGATATCACTGAAATACACAAGATCATGAGACTACTATAAATACATCTATGAATACAAACTATAAAATCTAGGGAAATGGATAAATTTCTGGAAACATATACTTTGTCATGATTGAACCAGACAGAAACAGAAATTCTGAACAGACCAATAGCATGTAGCACAACTGAATCCATAATAAAAACATCTATCAACAAAAACAAGCCTAGGACTAGATGGCCTCACAAACAGATTTCACCTGTACAAAGAAATGCTGGTACCAATCTTGCTGAAACTTAAAAAAACAAAGCATGAAAGACTCCACCCTGACTCATTCTATGAAACCAGCATCATCCCAAGACTAAAATCTGGCAAGGACACAACAACAACAACAAAAGAAACCTACAAGCCAACATCCCTGACGAATGCAAACATTCTCAACAAAATACTAGCAAAATGAACTCATTAGCACATCAAAAAGATATTTCACCACAATCAGCTGGGTTTTATTCTAGGGATGAAAGGATGATTCAAGATATACAAATCAATAATGTGACTTATCATATAAACAATTAAAAACAAAAACCATATGATAATCTCGATAGATTCAGAAAAAGCATTAGATAAGATCCAGCATCCCTTCATGATAAAAAGCCTCAACAAAATAGGGATCAAAGGAGCAACCCTCAAAATAATGAGTCATCTATGACAAACCCACAGCTAATATCATACTGAATGAGGAAAAGTTGAAAGCACTTCCCTAAGACCTGGGAAAAGACAAGAATGTCCACTCTCACCACTCCTATTTAACGTAATATTGGAAGTGTTAGCTGAGCTATTGGGCAAGGAAAAGAAAAAAAGGCATCCAGATTGGAAAAGAGGAAGTCAAATATTTACTGTTCACTGATGTTATAATCTTATGCCTAGAAAACCCTAAAGATTCCTCCAAAAGACTTCTAGACTTAATGACTTAAGTTAGGTTTCAAGATACAAAATCAGTGTACCAAAATCAGTTGCATTTCTATACATCAACAACATTCAAGCGGAGAACCAAATCAACAACTCAATTCCATTTACAATAGACACACACACACACACACACACACACACACACACACACACCCCTAGGACATATTTAACCAAGGAGGTGAAATACCTCTGCAAAGAGAACTACAAAAACACTGCTGTAAGAAATAACAGATGACACAAACAAATGAAAAAAAATTCCATGCTATGGGATAAGAAGAAAAAATATTATTAAAATGAATATAATAATTTATAGATTCTACATAATTCCTTTCAAATTATCAACAAATTGTTCACAGAATTAGAGGAAACAATTCTAAAATTCACATGAAACTAAAAATAGCCCAAATAGCCAAACCAATAATATACAAAAAAAATAAAGTGGAGGCATCACATTACCTGACTTCAAACAATACTAGAAGGCTATAATAACCAAAACATCGTGGTAATGTTACAAAAATAGACACATAGATCAATAGAACAGAATAGAGAACTCAGAAATAAAACTGCTCACCTGCAACCACTGACTCTGACAAAGTTGAAAAAATAGACAATGGGAAAAAGGACACCTATTCAATGAATGGTGCTGGGAAAACTGGATAGTCACATATAGAAGAAAGAAACTGGACTCATATTTCTTACCATACAAAAAAATTAACTGAAGTTGTCTTAAAGTCTTAAACGTGAGATCAGAAACTATGAAAATCCTAAAAGAAAACCTAAAAAAATTCTTTTGTACACTGGCCTAAGCAAAGAATTTATGACTAAGACCTCAGAAGCAAATACGACAAAACCAAAAATAGAAAATGGGACTTAATTAAACACAACACAGCAAAAGAAACAATCAACAGAATAAACAGAGAACATACAAAATGGAAGAAAATATTTGTGAACTATGCATCTGACAAAGGACTCGAATCCAGAATCTAGAAGGAACTCAAACAAATGAACAACAATGACCCCAAAATAAATAAATAAATAAATAACTTCATTAAAATGTAGGCAAAAGATAATAGTCACTTCTCAAAAGAAAACATGTAAGTGGGCAACAAACATATGAAAATATCCTCATTATCACTAATCATCAGATAAATGAAAATTAAAACCACAATGAGATAACATCTCACACTAGTCAGAATGGCTAATATTAAAAAGTCAAAAAATGATGGAGGCTAGCAAGATGTGGAATAAAGGAAAGCTTATACACTGCTGATGAGAATGTAAATTAGTACATCTTCTATGAAAAACAGTATGGAGATTTCTCAAAAAACTAAAATTAGAATGACTATTCGAAGTAGTGATTCTACTGCTGGATGTCTACATAAAGAAAAAAAATCATTATTTAAAAGAGACTCAAGCACTCAAATGTTTATTGTAGCACTATTCACAATAGCAAAGTCATGGAATCAACCTAAGAGTCCATCAATGAATGATTAAATAAAGAAAATGTAGTATTCTACACCATGGACGACTACTCACCCTAAAAAGAATGAAATAATGTCTTTTGCAGCAACATGGATGGAACTGAAGATCATTAGCATAAATGAAGTAACTCAGAAACAAAAACTAAAATCATGTTTTCACATGTAAGTGGGAACTTGACAGTGGATAAGCATAGCTATAAAGATGGAAATAACAAACACTTGGAACTCCAAAAGGGAGGAAGATGGAAGAGGAGGAAGGGTTGAAAAATCACCCTTTGGGTATGATGCTCAGTATTTGGGTAATGGGTACATTAGAAACTCAATTCTCATCATTATGCAATATGTCCATGTAACAAACTTACATATGTAATCTCTGAATCTAACATCAAACAACAACAACCCTGGAAAAAACCAAATATGACACCATAGATCATTCCTATTTATCACTAAAGTTATGAAAAATTAAGTAAAACTTAGCAAATAGAAACTTGCACTATATTATAAGAAAAATACACTATGAATAAGCAAGGTTTAAAGAATGCAAGGGTAGGTCATTAACAGGAATTCTATCAATATAATCAACTACATCAATAAATTAAAAGAGAAAAAAATCATATCAGGGTATTCTGAAAATGCATCTACTAAATCCTACAATCATTGCTAATAACATTTTTATTTAAAAGAAATAAAAGAACTATATAAATATAATTAAGATGAAAATTAAAAGCAAATATCAAAAGTGGTGGCACACTAAAATTATTTTGATTAAAAGTAGGAACTATTAGGAATTTCGATTAGGATATTAATCATTACTATTGTCCTTGAGCCTTTAGAAAATGCCATATGCCAGAAAATGGAGACGAAAATATTTAAAAAAACAGAGATAGTTCTATTTTCTTTTATTGCTGTTATTGCATACCTAGAAGGTAAAAAATCTAGAAATAAATGGAATTCTTAAAAGAATTTCATAATGTGAAAAAAATACAAGATAAGTATTCAAACTATGTAATAGCTCTTTTATACTTTAGCAATAAACTCCTAAAAGCGAAAATGGAAAAGATATTCCATTTATAATAGAGACAAAAGCTATCTAGGACATTAAACATATTAAAATATTAAGAATATTGATATTAGATATAAAATATTATTTAATCAATACAGATAATAATTGAAATTTTATATTAGTAATTAAAATGTTCTTAAAATATTGTCATGTTCTGGCAATTATATCTGAGTTCCATGTAGTTCCGATGAATATTTCCAGAGTCTAACTTGAAAGTGCATAAAATGATTAAAGTTTACAGTGAATAATAAATATCTTGAAAAGACAATAAAGTTATGACGATAAAAAAACTGAGAGGAGACTAAATGTTCTTCAGATCAAGGTGGTACAATTGCCTCCCTGTATCGGCAGCTTCACTTTCCAGTTTCCTTTACCGGCAGTCCAATGAGGGCTGAAAATATTACATAGAAAATTCCAGAACTAAACATGCCACAAATTTTAATTTGCACGCAGTTCTGAGTAGTGTGATGAAATTTTGCACTGTCAGGTTGCATCCCTGTTGGTGTGTGAGTTCCCTTTTCCCCAGGGGATCCAAGCTGTGTGCCCTTCTTGCCCCTTCCTCACTCAGTAGCCCTCTCTGTGATCAGAGTGACTTGTTTCATGGTATTGCAGTGCTTGTGTTCAAGGAAACCTTATTTTACTTAGGAAGAGCCCTACAGTGCAAGACTGGTGATGCTGGTGGTGCAGACATGCCAAGGAGAAGCATTAGAGTGCTTTCTTCCAGTGAAAAAGTGAAAGTTCTCCACGCAATAAGAAAAAAAAAAGTGATCACTGAGCTTACTAAGATCTATGGTAAGAACAAAACGTCTATCTGTGAAATCATGAGGAAGGAAAAAGAAAATTGTGCTAGTTTTGCTGCTGCACCTCTACCTGCAAAAATTACAGCAACGGTGTGTGACAAGTATTGAACTAAGCTGGAAAAGGTATAAAATTGTTGGGTGGCAGACACGAGCAGAAACGTTCCTATTGATGCCAATCGAGATCGGTATTCTCCGTGGTTTTAGACCTTATTCCTTATCAATAAGGGGGGACTCCTCTATTAGTATAGGATCAGATAAATATATCAGACAAATAATTCCGAAATAGATCTTTACATAAAAAAATACATAGGGAATAAAATGTGCAAGTAAGAAAAGGATAAATTGCCACAACTTGTGTCTTAAAGAAACAGTAGATAAATTCAACCCTACAGTGTCGCATATAGAAACATAATTACAAATATATGAAAAGTGTAAATGCAGAAAGTAATATAATAAGACATTTCTTCACTTAAAATCTAAAGCTTTATATGTATAGTCAAGGAGTACCTCCATAGGAAAGACTTCAAACTCCAGAACTTCTAAAAGGAACAATTGTCTCTATCTGCATAGTGAATATATTAAAAGTACAAAATTTTACATGACAAAAATGTTAAGATACAAAGTTGATATGGGCAAAATACTACTTTTTTGCATCTGAACTAATGCTCAAAATTCACCAGTGGTCAATCAGATTAAAAAATTAAAGAGTACTATAAGATTCAAACCAGTGCTGATGTCAGGAAAAGTTACTCCTATACAATACAGCAAGAAATGTAAAGTCGTTATAGATTTCCTATTAAAATTTAAATTGATTAGACTTCAACTCAAATTTCTCTTCGTGAATCTATTCCATAGAAAGCTGAGCACTGGCCGGGCTCGGTGGCTCAGGCTGTAATCCCAGCACTTTGGGAGGCCGAGGTGAGTGGATTGCATGAGCCCGCGGGTTCGAGACCCGCCTGGGCAACTTGGAGAGACCTCATCTCTATAATAAATCAAAAAATTAGCCGGGTGTGGTAGCTCACGCCTGTAGTTCCGGCTACTTGGAAGGGTGAGAAGGAAGGATCGCCGGAGCCCGGCAGGTCGAGGCTGCGGTGGCCGGGAGCGGCCACTGCCCTCCAGCCTGGGCGACAGAGTAGGAAACAGAGGAAGCTAAGCTATCACTTTTCTTCGCAGATGGTCTGATTCTTTAGAAAACCCTGTGGAGTCTTTTCAAAGCTTCCTTGCACTAATAATTGACTTTGGTAAAGCCTCAGGTTTCAAAATCAATGTCCAAAAGACAGTTGTATTTCTATATACCAATACAAGCAGGCAGAGAACCAAGTAAAAACACAATCCCATTAAAAATAGCCACACACAATACAATGAAATGCTTTGGCATCCACCTAACCAGAGAAGTGAAAGGCCTTTACATTGATAACTACAAAATGTTGCCCAAAGAAATCAAGGATGATACAAACAAATGGAAAAATCAACCCATGTTTATGGATTGGAAGAATAAATATTTTCAAGACGTCAATCCTACCCAAAGCAATCTACAGATTCAATGCAATACTCATCGAATTAACAACATCATTTTTCAGATATGAGTTAATTTTTCTAAAATTACTGGATCCCAAGATTATATGCATACCTATATGTATGTATATGTATATATAATTAAATAAATATGTGTCCTAATGAACTGGAAGGCCACCTCAAGAGAAAATGGAAACTGTGCTGTTGACACAAGATAAGATGGAAACAGCTTCCAAAACAAAACAAAATAACAAGGATAGCCTGTACAGTATCTGCACATCACACGCACACCTTCAAGGGGCACCATTATCATCCAATAAAAAGGAAGTGGCCTTATGTAAAAAATTTGTATATATTTGCATATGCATAATACAAGGCACAAATGGATAGTTATCAAAACATGATAATTGGTTATCTTGATCCCAGGGTTAAGGATTCCAACTGGCCTTTATTTTCCTTTATATAATTTAATTTGATTCTTTTAAATGAATGTCTATTATTTATATCTTAAGCAGAAAAGAAAAACAAAAAAAACGAATGCAAATATTTTTCCTGGGAAGTGGAAAAGAAATAGCAATGTCTATAGCTAAATAACCCACATTTAACCCTTTCCTCTTTCAATTATCAATGTAATCTCAGTGTCACTTAAGGTTGCTTTTATTTTTCTTGTTCTGGGGTTCAGAATTATGGCACCTTTCCCATATCCTTTGGTGGTCTCTCTCCTGAAAACTTGTTTGTTCTCATGAATAGTACAATACAATTCTACATTCATTGCAATTCTACATTCATTGTTCCCATGCAGGAAGATAAACTCCCTGCCCTTACTCCTCTGTTGAAACTTATAGACCAGCTATGTATATGTATGAGAGAATAACTTATTATCATTGACCTCTAATTTAGTTTTGCAATTTTGAAGCTACAGACTGAAATGCTGAAGAGGAAATACCTATGATCATGCCTGTTTAAAGAAAATATGCAATTTTAGGTTAGCCTTCATTGTTTAGATGATGCATGACACATCTTTATGGCTAAACAAATAACCCTTCATTAAATCTAATGTGAGTAATACCATGCAATCAAGAACTGCAAAGAGTTTATTTTCTCGGCTCTTTTTGTTGTTGTTTTAGAGCACATTTGTGACCAATTTTATTGTTCTAAACATCTTCATGAGACATTATTTTAAACAAAATTGTTTGTAATATAGTTATTTAAGTTATCTAGCCATTATATCTATTTTAAAATTTTGCAGAGGTAACAAAATTAAATCGAGAAAATTGTGGCTAAACATATAGCAATAATTTATTTTTGCAAAACAAAAAGCACATAACTGCTCTCTAATTACTAGCCTTTGAGGCATTTACAGCTAAATTAAAATCATCATTAGCTGTTAAGTGTGTTTGCTTTGATTAGTTCCTGTTTTATGAGGTTTCAGGCAGAAGTAATTTTGTGGCATTATTAATGAATTTAATGTTAAGTGGAAAAAAATTTTTTTTTTACCTGATAAATATCAACTCTGGTTTTATCAGTTTAGCTTTTGCCAAAAGTCACAGAGATTCTTCCTAACATGTTTGCCAGGTATTGAAAGTGATTATTTTTTAATCTTCAAAGCTAGTGTAATGGAAAAAAAGAAAATACCAGACTTAGTCCCCTAACCACAATAGCTCTATAATATAGTTACAAAGTTTAAACACAATGCTGTTCAAAACCATAGTTCACCACTCTGACAACTTAGACTGGTATGTTTGCCAACCTACACTCAATGCTCTTCATCTGCAAAAATGGGTATTAACATCTTTTCCAAAAGATAGTTTTAAAAATTAAATAAGATAGTGGATGTTAAGTAGATAGCATTGTGTCTGTGGTACATGCACTCAGTAAGAGTTAATCTCTTTTTTCTTTCTTTTCCACATGATCTAGTGTATCTAAAGATGTTAGAAAACTAATTCCAAGCATCCATCCAAAGATAAACTGAGAGACTTAACATATTCATGTTATTATTGTACTTGAATTTTGGAAAGATAAATAATATGAGTGTATGTGAGCTTCCTGCTTTCAACAGACAGTGACAGGGAAAAAAAGTATATTTTCAATGATTTTTTATCACAGAAAATATGATTCTTTTTACATAACATTTTATGATTTCTGAGGGCACTCACAAATGTATAAACTCTCTGTTTCATTTGCCACCAAAGTCAATGATTAAATGTAATTGCTTCATGGGTCTAGATGTTAAAAGTTACATGGAAGTAGCTGAAATGAAAAGAAGAATTTTTTTTTTAAAGAAGGTGGGAATTAGTAGTTGACCAAGGATGCATCATTGCATTTTTGTGGTTTCAACACCATCAAAGTGGCTCATCATACTCTACAAACATAATCACCCCCATATTTGTCAAAGTTAATCCTCAGAATGTTGATTTCATATTGGATATTTATAATTTATTCTAAAAATATTTCTAGCATGAGAAACTAAGTCTCAACCATTGCTATGATGTGGAAAAAAACATGAATTTTTGTGTACAGCAATGAGATGAAAATTTTTTTTTTTTTTTGAGTTGGAGTCTCACTCTCGCCCAGACTGGAGTGCAGTGGCCACTCCCGGCCACCGCAGCCTCGACCTGCTGGGCTCAGGCGATCCTTCCGCCTCAGCCTTCCAAGTAGCTGGAACTACAGGCACGCGCTACCACACCCGGCTAGTTTTTTGATTTACTGTAGAGATGAGGTCTCGCCAAGTTGCCCAGGCGGGTCTCGAACCCACGGTCTCAGGCAATCCACTCACCTCAGCCTCCCAAGGCGCGGGATTACAGGCTGAGCCACCGAACCCGGCGAGATGAAATTTTGATGCTACAAGATTCTTTATCTTGAAGGCTTCTAACCACTCTGAAAAC
>CAUYQG010177936.1:0-18760 GCA_963574415.1 Tarsius wallacei
CCCCCCCCCCCCCCCACCCCCCCCCCCCCCCCCCCCCGCGCCCCCCCCCGGCCGCCGGGGGCGGCCCCCCCAAAGGAATAGGCTCTGGGACTGAGGGCTGCCCAGTAGCCATCCTGATTCTGTCCCTGACCAGTTGGCTAAACATGGGAGAGTTACCTCATGTTTCAGAGCCGAGGTTTCCTCATCTGTAAATGGGGGACATGATAGTACCCACTTCAAAGGTGTTGTGAGAATTAATGGGTCAATACACGGAACATGTTTAGAAGAACATCTGGAAGGTAATGACCTCAAATAAGTGCCCCAGGGTAGCTGCTTACTGGTTGCTCAAGTTGCATACTGCACAACTCCAGGGGGTGCCATTTACCTCACTCGCATCGTAGGTTTCTTTAGTTACGATGACGATGACAATTTTCTGGTAGGTGGCAGGCAAGGGTCTTGAGAAAAGGGTACCTTTTTACATTTCATATAAAGTTGCTAAATTGGCCAGTGGCGGGGGTGTTCTAAAGTCATTCACAGTTGAGTGGGGGAGATAGACATGAAAATAGACCATCAAGATGCTAGCTGGTAAGCAGGATGAGTGAAGTCCGCGTGTGTGTCGGGGTTAGCTGAGGAGAGGGCTTCTTCTTTGATGCTGAGGCTGGGGCCTCAGAATTCTGACTAGAAAACTGGGATTTACAGGGCCTCATGGGTCTCTCGTGAGGAGTACCTTGTTCCCAGGCCCTCCGACTGGCTAGCCAGTGCAAACCAGACAAGGCCACGAGTCTGCAGCACCTGGTCTGAGAGGCCCACATCCCTTTTCCTTTGCGTCACAATGTCAGTGTTGAGTTCCCCTCCCTCTGTATTCAATTCTGCCGTGGGAAAGGCAGGGAACACTAAATAAACAACCAGAAGGCCTCTACGGGCAGTGCAGTGGTGACTGCTGACTAGCTCGTAATTCACCTCCCACGATGGACCACAAGACTGGTCCACAGCTCACGAGGCAGCTCTTATGGCCAGTCAACCTCCCCTGCTCCTCAGGACTGCTTCAGCCCAGGGGCCTAAGGCCTGAGACATCTCTAAGGGCTTCTGTCAGGCAGCTGAGAGGCCAGGTGAAAAAAAATTCACCTTCAGCTTCCTTATCCCTGCTCCTGCCAGAGCCTCAGGAGGCTGGGAGGCTGAGGAAGCAGGACACCCAGGTGACCAACTAACCTTCTCAGTGATGCTGATCCCGCCGGAGTGGGGCCGGTTTCCTGCTCCTGAAGCAGAACTCTCAGCGCTCCAGGGGAGCATTGGGCCCAGGAGGAAGAGATGCCAGCCAGGACTCTCTCGGGGAGTCCCAAGCCTCCCCTTCCCAGGGAGGGCCAGTGAATTCTTCCTGCTCTGTTGAGCTCCTTCAAAGATATCAGCACATGGTTAATCTTCCTTCCGTTCAGAAATGCAGAGTAATTTGCCCGAATGAGGATTTCTGCATATTTATACTAATGTCTGTGTTTAAAGCTTATGAGACAGGGAATTGCTGAGAGATGTCCATTAGCAATATATACAGACTGCAATTATTTCTTTATGGTGTGTGGTTTGACTGCAGAATATTTTATTTCAATGGAAGTGGTGGGCTTTGCCTACCGTTTTCGTATGTGTCCGAAGAAATCAATAAGAACAGTAAAGAAGTGAAGAGAGGCAAGGATAAAAGGACTGTGACCTTTTAGGATTCTGAGAGCCTTGAATACGTTACATCATGAACTTCCTTCATCCTCAGAATCGAAATGCTTGCGCCCAAGTCAGGGGAAATCAGTACATTTAAGGATGTGGAAGAAAACTTGCAAACCTTCCTCAGAAAGCTCTCAAATTTTTTCTGCCCAGGGAGAGCCAGAAGGGGTGCCCTGTCAGAGATGAGCAGGAAAAGGGAACAAGGGGTGTCCTCACAGGACCCCACTTCTGGCCTCTACCCCAAAGCCCCATTTCCACCCCAGGACAGACACAGGGTTTTGATCTGGAACAAAATAAGCCCCAAGACTAGAGGCTCATAGACCAAGGCTTTCTGGAATTTACATGGACTCTGATAGAAACCAAATTTTTTCCTGTTGGGGGGAGGGGAGAAGGAGGGAACATGGTTGTTCAGAACCAATGAGCTGCAACACCATTGTGAAGGCGGGGAAGGACAACCCTCTTTGCGGGAGCTTCAGCCTGGAGATGCTTGGCTAGGAGATTCTGGCCAGGAAGCTTGGGAAATTCCTCCCCTGGGAAGGCCCCGCCTTGTGTCACCTCAACTCTGCCTCACACACGCCCCCCCTCCCCCAACCGCCAGCATCTACCGGGCCCTCACAAGACTCCTCTGCATTGGTGCCCAGGAGCTTGAGGCAGACAAGCGTGAAGCAGGCCTCCCAGACTGATCATACACCTGCATATTCTGGAAGGAGATCGCTCAGCTTAAGGTGCTCCTAAGACACAGAGCTGTCCTAAGAGGCTTTGCAAATAAGGAAGACCCGAGAAGCCAGGTGGAGAAAGGCAAAGGGATGATGCAGACATATCTGATTCTGTGCAAAGCAAACTGCTGATGCCACTTCTCATGCCTGCGTGGGAGCCAGAGTATCTCAGCCCTTCCCCTTTGCCTTCCCTCACGTTCCTCGGTCCTCCTGGTCGTCCTCCTCTCCAGGGTCTCTGCTCCGCCGGAACAGCCAAGCAGCATCGTTGAAGCACAGCCCACCTCCTCCAGGCCAGCCCTTCAGGCCAGCGTCTCCCATCGCGGCCTCCTCAGAGCTGGCTTTCCTCTGCCGGCGACGGTCCCCTTGGCGGGTAGGCACTATTCTTTTCCGGCCCCCAAAATAGCTCCCTGAAGTCAACGCTGACTTCTCACTGCCTTCTTGCACAGAAATCTTTTCCAAGAGGCGCTGGGGTCCAGAAGAGGGACAGATGGTCCCTTTCTTTTTATAACACGGCCAGTCTTTTGAAGTGAAGAGCTACAAACACAAGTTTTGTCTCCAGCAGATGTTCTGTGGGCACAACAAGTGCCACTTTGTGCTCTTAAGCAACTGTAAGTGGTGTTAACTGGGGAGGAGTCAGAGACTGGGCAGAGCTTTGGTGCAGATTCGGAGGCCCAGGGGCCATGCCGTGATGGTTCTTGTTTGGGCTGTAGCCAGACTTTGTGCCTCTGCTCTGCTAGTTCCAAGTCTACACATTTTGTGGAAACTGATGGTCCCCTTCCCCAAGCCTGGGGACCATCCAGTGCCAGCTCCACCTGTGCGGCGGCCATTTGTGAAGTGCTGGCAGTCTAACTGTGTTCTTGTGTGTCTCTCCTGACTAATCCTGAGGCTGGGTCTAAAGGCCATGGGCTGGGTGGATACTCTTCAAGAGACCCATGGGTCATTTGTATCACTTTCTTCCACAAGCTATTTACCACGAGGTTGTCCAGTCCCCACAGCTGTACTGGGCTCATTAGAAGACTTTGCTAAGGACAAGAGGCTGTGCTAGAGGTTGGCGGCAAGCCAGTTTGACTATAGCTCTGTGCTGGTGGCTCCTTGTTCACTGGAGACAGAGATATGAGGCATCAATAACTACTTCTAGGTGGATGTGTAGCTGTACGGTAGAGTTCAAGAATTTCATTCATTTAAAAGGGCATACACGACCTGGTGCAGTGGCTCAAGCCTGTAATCCCAGCACTTTGGGAGGCTGAGGCAAGAGGATTGCCTGAGCCCGCGGGTTTGAGAACAGCCTGGGCAACATGGTGAGACCTCGTCTCTACAATAAATAAAAAATTCGCTGGGCGTGGTAGCGCACGCCTGTAGTTCCAGCTACTTGGAAGGCTGAGAAAGAAGGATCGCTGGAGTCCAGCAGGTAGACACTGGGGTGGCTATGAGCATGCCACTGCACTGCAGCCTGGGAGATGGAGTGAGACTCCAACTCAAAAAATAATAAAAAATAAATAAAAGGGCATACACACTATTAATAAACCTCAACAACTCTGAAGATGTATCATCTTTGTGTGGAATTGGCTACTTTGTAGGAAGACTGGCTCCCTTAACTTTACTGCACTGGTGATACTTTGGATAAGGCATGGGAGAAGTAGCAACAGCAAGGAATTCTCAGGGCGGCCTGACTCTCCAGCTCTGGCGGCTTCTGGGGTGGCCAGTCCTCTGCAGCTCCTCCAAAGGGCCCAGTGTCCCTTGTGGGTTTACTTTGGGAATTATATCCGCCCACCCACCCATTAATCCATCTGTACATCGATTCCTCCATCCACCCACCCCTCTATCCACCCACCCATCCATCCACCCATCCATCCATCCATCCATCCACCCCATTCATCCATCCATCCATCCCAAACACTTTTAGAGATAATGAAAGAGCCCAAGAATCACCAATTTATATTGAGAAGCATCAGACACATGACTCTAGGAGATATAAGGCATCACTGTGGGACTTGCTCATCCTTAGCCCAGACATGCCTAGTGACAGCACAGGTTACAAGAGGAAGCCCCAAGGTGTGGCGTGGTGGCAGGAGTGTGGGCACTGGAGGCAGGTAGGCTTGAGACTGACTCTCCTTTTACCACCTATACCCAGGCAAGTATCTTACCCAAGCTTTGGTTTTCCAGCTCTGAATCTGCCTCACAGGGCAGCTGCCAGGAATCCATAAACACAGAGTGAATCTATAATGACTATAAAGTGGTAAGTACATACAATACATGCACCCCCCAACTGTGCTCCCTTCCAGAAGACAAGGCTGCACCCAGCAGCTCTGCCCTCCAGTTTCCCTGGAATGGCAGCTCCTGCCCCAAAGCCTAAGACCACCCAGCAAGGTCAGTTTCATTACTACAGAGACCCAGGGGGAAGCCATATGTCTACTTCCCTGCTCTCTGGGACCAGCGACATTAATTAGGAACCCTGCAGGTAATGAACATCTCCATATAAAAGAAAGACTGAAAATACAGAAATTATTTTTGGATCAATCAGAATTTCTGAAACCTGCCTGTTCAAATGGCCAGATGGACGAAGAGCCTTCAGAATCACCATGGTGATTCCTAAACGTAGGGGCCTCTGAGGTCCCCAGCAACAGGTTCTATTTGGGATTTGAAGAGAAAGCAAGGCAAACCAGGCATGCCAGCTGGCTCCTGCAGGTACTCCAGACTCTGCTCGACAGACATGGCTGACCTCTAAAGGAATTTGTGTTCCTAGGAAGGGGCTGAGCTCTTTAAATGGACCTCAATTTACTGAAAGTCTTGCAATATAAAAGTTTCTAAATTCTATTTTTTTTGAGTCCAGGTCTCATTCTGTTGCCCAGGCTGAAGTGCAGTGGCACGATCAGGTGATCCTTCCGCTTTAGCCTCCAGAGCAGCTGGGACTATGGGCATGTGCCACCTTGCCTGGCTAATTTTCTGATTTTCTTTTGTAGAGAAGAGGCCTCACTATGTTGCTCAGGCTGGTCTCAAACTCTTGGGCTCAAGTGATCCTCCCACCTAGGCTTCCCAAAGTGTTGAGATTAGAGGTGTGAGCCCCCACACTCGGCCAAAAGCAATTTTTGAAAGCCACCATCACCACAAAAAGACACTCACCCAATATTTGTAGAGACCTGAAGGGTAGCACTCTGTCCACCAAGCAGGCATTTCCAGAGAAGCACCCAGCAATGGGGAGTGATGAGGCGAGGGCCCTTGTATTCCTGAGTCAGAGTTTGCCCTTGTCATCCTTCCTTCTCCTTTTGGGACAACGTTTTCTCCCCCATCAAAACATCCTTTGGGGCTATGGCTGATGCCCATGCGACGTTGTGCACGGCTTGGCACCACCTGTGAGTGGTGTGTGTCTCATCCCTGCTCTTCCTCTCATTCATTCCTTGTGGAGCAGCCACTGACCACAGACGGCACCTGGTGGGATGTGCTGCTCTGATGCCAGCAGCCTGGCAGCGTGTGCCGCCTGGGTAGGCTTGCGGGGGCACTGTGTGCAGGCCCAGGTCAACTGTGTGAACACTGGGCCTATCTCTATGTAGTTCGCAGTCTGTGGGAGGAGAGAAGGTTTCCAGGCTGGACAGCTCCTAGCAGCAGATAAAGTAATTCCACAGGGCACCAAGGGAATAGAAGTAGTCCCACAGGGAATTTTCTAGCAACAGTTTCTGGGAGAAATGTGATATCTTGGTGATACCTCTGGGCCTCAGTTTCTCCACTTGTAAAATGACGAGGTCTTCTTAAATGACCTCTTAGGTACCATCCTACTCTGACGTTCACTATGGTGGTGGGGTGTGAGGGTGAGAGGTGTTGAAAGGAGAGGTGGGTTGTTGCTTTAGGAGTAAATTCTCACCAACAGAGAGGGAGGCAGTGAGTCACTTCAGAGAGCACAGCTGGGGCATCATGGTGGGGAGGCAGGCTGAGATACACCTAACTCCTAAATTTCAAAAGGAAGATTTTTTTTTTTTGAGTTGGGGATCTCACTCTGTCACCCATTCTGTCACCTCTGTCACACAGGCCAGAGTGCAGCTCACACAGCCTCAAACTCCTGGGCTCAAGTGATCCTCTTGCCTCAGCCTCCCAAGTAACAGACTACAGGCATATGCCACCTCACCTGGATAATTAAAAAAAATTCTGTAGAGATGGGGTCTTACTATATTGCCTCGGCTGGTCTTGAACTCCTGGGCTTAAGTGATCCTCACACCTCGGCCTCCCAAAGTGCTGGGGTTACAGGCGTGAGCTACTGTGTCTGGCCTAAAAGGAAATAATTTTAAAATTCAGAGAAAGGGTAACCTTTTCCTGAGACTTGACTGGGGCAAAAAAGTGCTGGAATGAAGGGGGTAGTGGAGGATCCACAAAAAGGAATGATCGACAATCTTGCTAATTTAAAAAAAGAAAGAGGAGAGGGAGACCTTCAAGAAACTACTGTGATGGACAGCAGGACTCTGGAGATAATTTTTTTCCTTTTCTCTTAATTTAGAAATTTAGGTGTAAGCGTGTGCCTGTGTATGAATGTGTGTTTCCAACATACAATCATTATAGAAAAGTTAGAATATCTGCCAGGTGATGCCCAGGACCAAGGAGGTGACAGTCCCCTCTCCCTGAGCCACCAGCCTGTCATCTGGTATCCCTTTAAGTGGCACTTGACAAGCTGGAGCATGGCCAAGGAGGACACTCGCGTGGTAAAGGGACCCTTCACAGGATGAACAGCTGAGGCCCCTGGAGATGTTCGGTCTGCAGAAAAGGAAATTCTGCCCTCCTCAAAAATGTGAAAGGCTGTCATGTAGAACAGGGACCAGCTTTGCCCTGGATGGCTCCAGAGGGCAGGGCCATGGAAGTTACGGGAAGACAGCTCTTGACCATTTAACAGGACAAACTGTCTAGCAATTGGTGGCTCCAACTTAGCTCCTAGGGGTGATGGTAGATTTCTGCTTCTATCAGGTGACTTCTGAGATCCTGCCCAGCGTGAAGGTTCTATAGAAATAAAGAATTAACCCCAAGTGTGGCTGACTCTAATAATGAGAATATAGCCAATGCTCAGTTAACAGGGGACAGAGTGACCACTTGCAGGTAAACCAAGATAAAAATGTCCGGAATGCATTTATGAAAAGGTTCGAGCCACTGAAAATGCCCACAGTTGGAAGTCATACATTGTATGCAACTACTTAGTAATGTGCTGTGGGCTACCCTTTTCGTTTGCCATGGATGGACATGTAGACTGTAATGGACTGAACTGTGTCTCCCCCAAATTCATATGCTGAAGCCCTAACCCCCAGTGTGACTATATTTGGAGAAAGGGCCTTAAATGAGGTCATAAGGGTAAGGCCCTCACCTAATAGGTCTGGTATCCCTATAAGAAGAGGAAGAGACACCAGGAGTGCACATGCACAGAGGAAAGGCTGTGTGGACACAGTGAGAAGGCTGCTGTCTTCAAGCCAAGGAGCGAGGCCTCACCAGAAATCAACCCTGCCCGTACCTTGACATTGAACTTCCAGCCTACAGCACTGTGAAAAAATAAATATCTGCTGTTTAAGCTACCCGGTCTGTGGTATTTTGTGATGGCAGAGCTGCCCCTAGTTGACTAAAATATGGTCATGACATTGATCTTGCAGAAGTTGGTGAAAAAGTAATATGCACTTAAGTTGTGTGTAGACCTGGGTCTGAGACATTGAACAATGATACCAAGAGGTCACTTGGAAGAAGAACGACAAGGTAGTAAGAGGCCAGTGGACAAAATCAGATAGTTCCCAGTGCTGTGCTTGGTTATCCAACAGGCTTCCAGGAGATTTGGAAGGTAATGAACATTTGCCTGATGGTGCAATGAAAACACTTTGACATCCCTCAAAAAAATATATATATATACACACATATCATATAATATTTATACACATGTATAATATAATATATTAATTATACACAATATATTTATTATATAATATACTATATATAACATAATATATACTGTATATTATAAATGGCATATCATATATTATATTATACATTATAATATGCAATACATATAATAATCTCACCAACAGAGAAGGAGATGGTGAGTCACTTCAGAGAGCACAGCTGGGGCATCAGGGCAGGGAGGTGGGCTGAGATACACCTAACTCCTAGACTTCAAAAGGAAATAATCTCCTTTTGAGTTGGGGGTCTCACTTTGTCATCCAGGCCAGAGTGCAGTGACATGATCGCAGCTCACATGGCCTATAAAATATATATAAAGTTATAAAAATATATATTAAAATTTTTTTAAAGAAAAGAGTTACACTAAGAAAACAGGCAATGACAACTATTTCAATAGATGGCAACCCTTTGGCCATCTTTTTCTTTGAGCAATTTACCCAGTGTTTTGTGCTCTTAAAATACTCTGCTTGTCTTATTTTTACCCTTTACATTTCTAGAATAGCGTGTGTGCTCCTGAATAGAATGTAATTTCAACCAAGTCATTTCTCATTGAGCCAGTTTTATGCCACGTTTTCTCCAGTTTTGTTTCGTGATCTGGGAGACCATGTACCCCACCCCCACATCACATGGGGACAAGCAGCATGCATTCCACACCGTGGCCCAGCTCGTCTTTTCTCAAAACTCATCCCCAGCCTCTAAAGGACTCCAGGGCTCAGCCTGACACGGCATGCTTTTCCTAGCAAAGACAGTAGCTGTTGGATGTCTGAACAGTGGTAAGGCAACAAGAAATTCACCATGAAGCCCATGCCACAACAGGAGAAAGCAAAGTTTGCAAAGAATTTCTGGCCCCTATGTGTGCACCTTATTTCCTTGTCAGGGGTTAAGGGCCCCCAGGCATTTCCTACCCAGGTCAAAGCCCCTGAGGATCCAGGAGGTCTTCACCTGGCAAGACCAGATGGCCTTGGAGATGAATGGACTCTTATCCAGAGCCTTGGATCATTATTCCACCAAACGCTGGCTGACCAGGTAAAGAAGTCAGCTGAGTAGCCCGAGTGGGCTTCCTGGACTTGGTGTGCCAAGTGTTCAGAGAAAGGGATTTCTTGGGCCTGTAAGCTTAAATCATAAGCTGACCCTGTCTCAAATCAGGACAGGCCTTGCACACCATTTCAGTAGATGTGTATTTGAGACTCTGTGATAGATGAATCTACTGGAAAAACATAATCCTGTGCCCTAGCATTTCCCCCAAGCATTTTTCCCTTAGCTCTTGCATTTCTAGAGTCGCTCGCTCTCCCCTTGTCTCCTTGCTGTCATCTCAACTGCCCTGAATGCTCTGTCCACACTGACCTCTCTTTTCTGGAGTCCTTATTGCTGGCACCTCCTGGTCTCCCTCCACTCTCCCAGGGCAGACTCCCACCTCTCTCCCAGGGCCTGGCATCACCATAGGCCTAGGAGTCAAGAATTGCATGGGGCACACAGCTGGCATCCTGCCTGGATCTTTTGCCTGGCTCATGGCAGAAGCCAAGTGAGGGGTCTGCACACAGGAAGTGCCTGAGACCACACGCATTAGTGGTTCAGTAAATACTTTGTGATGCTGTACACGGAGGCTCATGCCTGTAATCCTAGCACCTTGGGAGGCTGAGGCAGGAGGATTGTTTGAGCCCGGGAGTTTGAAAGGAGCCTGAGCAACATAGTGAGTCCTTGTCTCTACAAAAAAAACCACACAGGTAGTCTCAGCTACTTGTGAGGCTGAGGTGGGAGGATTGCCTGAGCCCAGGAGACCGAGGCTGTGGTGAGCTGTGGTCGTGCCACTGCACTCCAGCCTGGGCAACAGAGTGAAACCTCAACTCATGCAAAAAAACAAAAAAACCAACCAAACTAAAAAACTTGGTGGTGCAGCAGAAAGGGCAGTGACATGTCATGACTCAAGCCCTTTAGTGGCCTCTGTGTGTCACTGACCTGGAACCTCATGGGTTACCCTGCTGGTGTCTGCTGGGGCTTGCCACTGCTGTGGGCCAGCACTATTTTCTGAAGAGCCCAGGATAGGAATGTTCCCCCCATTTGCTCCCATTGGAGGAGCCGCCTCATTCCCGTCAGCATCTTGACTCCTCTGGCCCTGCTTGTTGGACATTTGGGGCCAGAGGAGGACTTCTGACCTCAAAGATGCTCAGCAGAGAGATTTGGGACTGAAAGCCCACATACTCCTCCAGCACCATGAGGAGAGGGCCCAGGATGCCTTGCTCGACCCTGCTGAACAGGCTGGGGTGGCAGGGGTCACCTCCTGCTTCCAGGATGACACCGTCCCGGGTGGTCCGGCTGCCTTTGCGGCATCTTTCCGCTTGTCTGGTTCACTCACAGTCAATGATCTGTGAACAAAACCGTTAAGCCCCGGACAACCCTCTGATGACTGATTAACAAACCCCAGGAGGACAGAGCCCTGTGAAGGGGAGGAGGCTTTCTGAGCAGGGCTGGGGCAAGTGCTGTTCAGGAGAGGAGGAAGGCCTTGTGCAGACAGGGTTTGGGATTGCATCGGCTCTGAGATACACATTGCTTGGGAGAGGGGGTGCATGTTGAGAGTGGGGGCTGGGAAGGGGAAATGTATAGCAAGGGTGCCCACACTGAGGATTGTTCAGTTGGATTTGGGAGATTATTTTGAACAACTTTGTTTTAAAAGCAGTGGAGGTCCTGAGCCTACGGTTCCCCAGACCCTATTTCTTCTCCAGGATTCTTTAGGATTTACAGCAGTGGATAACATTATTGTGAGCATCCTATGTGCCATACACTGTGTTAAAACTTTACATACAGGCTGGGTGTGTGGTTCATGCCTGTTCTCCTAGCACTCTGGGAGGCTGAGGTGGGGGAATTGCTTGAGCCCAGGAGTTCAAGACCAGCCTGGGCAACATACCCAGACCTTGTCTCAGGAAAAAAAAAAAAAAAATTAGCCCCCGTGTGGTGGCATGCACCTGTAGTCCCAGCTCCTTGGGAGGCTAAGGTGGAAGGATTCCCTGAGCCCAGAAGGTTGAGGCTGCAGTGAGACATGATCATGCCACTGCACTCCAGCTGGGTGACAGAGAGACACCTCGACTCAAAAAGAAGAGAAGACTTTACATATAGTATCCTCAAAGCATATCTCTGACACTGGCACTATCATCTCCATGTTACAGATCAGGAAACCATGGCTTAGAGACATCAATTTTCCAGCAGAAGTTCACTGGGTTAGTGAGTGGTGGAGCTTGAATTCTACCCAAGTAGTCTGCTACAGAATCTGGGCTCCCGACTGCCTTCCACGCTGCAAGGCACATCCTCCTACCCAGCTCTCTCTGCCTGCAGTTTTGGTGGGTTGGTCTGTAAGAGCCAGAGAATTCTACTTGTCCCATCTAGTGATATGGTGTGAAGGAGGACCCAATACCTGCTGTGTCCCTAGCACCAAGATATCAAGCTGAACCTCACAGGACGCTGAGAGGAAACAGGAAGAACTCTCCCAAGACAAATAGCTCCCGGAATTAGGGGGAAGGCCAGAAACAAGTTGGTTCCTTCTGGTTGTCAAAGCAAGCAGATGATGGAGATGTTGCAATGGGAGAAGGCAATTTTCTTTTCTTTTCTTTGTTTTTAACTCGGGAGTCTCACTCTGTTGCCCAGGCTGAACTGCAGTGGCACAAGCACAGCCATTGCAGCCTTGACCTCCTAGGCTCAGGCGATTCGTCCATCTCAGACTTCCAAGTAGCTGGGACTACAGGTGCATGCCACCATGCCTGGCCAGAAGACAATTTTCTTCTGTGGATCCTTGGGAACTAGGTGCTTCACACATCATGATGTTAACGCTCTCTCCTAGGACTCTGGAAGGCAAACCGGTCTTTGGCTTTGTCATATTAACCTGGTCTCCTAAGAGACCATGGACACTAAGAGATGGCCCTGGTACTGGTAGTGAAAATAATCAAAGAATACACTTTCACTGTAATTACCACATGCTAGGCAGTATTCTGAGGGCTTTATGCAAAATAACTTACTTAATCTTCACAGCAACTGTCAGAAGCAGGTTCTGTCATTATCCCCTTTTTATAGATGAGGAAACTGAGGCAGAATTCCAGATCCTGTATGCTTTGGGCATTGTGGTGGAGGCTCTGGGCATTGTGGTGGAGGTGCTTGAGTAAAGAAGGAAGTCTGAAATAGATGGACTTTTGTCCCCAGAGGTTGGGACGGTGTGTGTTGGGGGTGACTGGCTATGGAGTGAAGCCTTACAAGGGCGTTCCCATCCCTCTGTGCCTGGGGCCCTGAGAACCAACCTGCTCTCACCACGAGAAGGGAAAAGAAAGGCCACCAAGCCTTTGTGGATAACGCCCAGCCGGTGCTTTGGGCCTGCATTCATTAGACTTCTTAAGTGTCTTAGTGCAGGCACTGGCTTGGATACCTGGGTCCCTGACCCCAGGGGTCCACAGTCTAGCTGGGAGAATGACGTAGGAACAAGCAACAGGTCTTGCAGGCTCTCGCCCGAGTCACAGAGCACAGGTGGACGGGGAGAGCCCCAGGCCTGGTGTGAACAGAACGGCAAAGGATGAAGCAGGAAGCAGGTGGAAGCCGATTGGGGATGTACCGCATCAGGTCTGGGTGCTGTCCCCAGAGCAGCTGGGCTGCTGGAGACATTTGACTGGGTTGTGGTGGGGCCAGGCCTATGTTTTGAAAAGACTACTCTGGCTGCACCATGGAGCCAGACTGGAGGAAACACACTGTGGGCTTGGAGGCCAGCGTGCAGGCCATAGGTGATGGTGACCTGACAAGGGGTGGTGGTGGGGACAGAGAGGAGAGGAGAGAGACAGAGGAACCACAATCAACTGAGCTTTCAGACCCAGAGCATGAAGAGGACAAGAGGCAGGTCAAGGACGACTGCAGGCTTTGAGTTTGTATGCTAGGCGGATTCATGATAGCATGTCTGAGGTACAGACACAGGAAAAACAGGTCTGTGGGAAGACAGTTTCAGTCTGGACAACATCTCTTGCCTCTGGCCTAACCAAGTGCGGGCAAACAGCTTTATCATGCACTCCCAGCTTCTTCCAGAGTATGTATTGAGGTTGCAGAGGGAACCACGTGGCCTGGACACATTGACGTGTGGGGCCAGAAGAGATTAGGTCTGTGCCAGGCTCCATGCCTGGGGAACACAGTCCTGAATCCCCCTGAAGGCCAAAAAGTGACACAGCCAACCTCCCTTTTAGGGCTGGGGTCCTCATCCCTAGGTTAAGTGGTTTGGCCAGGGGCTGCCAGCTCTGTGAACAAGCATAGGCTTCTGCCTCTTCTGCCTGGCTTTCTGCCCCTTCACTAGCTTTCTTCTCTGTGGAGCTCTCCAGTCCTTGGGCCAGAGTCAACAATAACAGCTGTTTCCGGTATTAAGCAGGCACAGAGCTCGGTACAGTCATGTCCACAATCTCCTTCAGTCCTCCCCTAGGCCCTGTGAGAATGGCATTGACATCCCCATTTTAAAGAATGAAGAGAGAGAGGCTCAGAGAGGTTGGGAGGCTTGCCCAGTCACACAGCTATTCCCTGTGCCTCCAAGTATGTTTTGCAAGATCCTGTCTTTGCCATTTGTGGAGACTGGGACAGCTGCTGTCCAAGTTCAGTGTGGCAGTGGAGACAGAGAGCTCTGTGGGCGAGATCCTGAGCAGGAATGGGAAGGAGGAGATGGGGAACCGCAGGGAGGGGCTGAAGAGCCCCCTCCCCCAGCATGGCTCCTCGGCCCCGGGACGGGGAGGCTGGGCCCTGTAGATGGGTCCTCAAGGGCCCTTCAGCCTAGGCCTACAAAAGCTAAAGTCAGAAGAGAACTGTCTCCCAGCTCTGGTCTAGTTGGGCTTTGCTTTCTGGTCCAGGAACACCTGGGAACAGGTGCAGTCTGGCTTCTAACTCCTAGGCATCGGGTGAAAACAGCTTACCACCAGGCCAGGGGCTGGAGCTTTGCAAGGCCTCCAGACAAGACCTGAGCCACCACAAATCATACGTGGAAGAAGGCAGGAGTAGAAATAACTACATCCATAGCCCACTCCTCTGCTCTGAGCTCTGTCGTCAGGGCCACATGGCTGGGTTCATGGGACACCAGGGGCAGTGACATTGACCTCGGGTCTCACCAAGGCCAGAGCTTGACCACATCTCTCCCCATGGATTAGCTCAGGGACTCCAATACAATGGCAAAGCGGAGCTTTCAGGTACTTTATGACAGGACTCAAATGCAACGAATTCTTTTTTCCTCCCTTATCACTTTGCACACATGAAATCTATTTTTAATTAGCCTTCAATATATCATCTAAAAAAAAAATCCTACAGCTTGCTCCCACCCCCAAATTGTTCTTAGAGAAAGATTTATCTTGTAAGTTTCTTAAGAAAATCTATATGTGCTCAATGCATTTAAATAACACTCATTAGAAAGAACTGCACGCAAGCCAGCTTCTCCAGTCACAGATGAGAGACAAACGCTTGACCTATTGCAAATCAAGAAGCATTTCCACACCACCTTTATTTTTCAATTGGTTAAGTTTTAAATTAAAGTCCCAACACCCTTTTTGGGAAGGCAGACTAATAGAGCCCCAACTGAAATTTTAGCTCAGTTGATCGGAAGATAATTACGAGAAACAAAATGTGAAATTTTAAATCAGGGCACTAATGAAGTCTAAAAATACCAGTGGCCCATCCCTCTGGCTGGCAAGACCTGTTCTCTTCATGGAGGGGGTCTCTCCATAATTATTCAACCCCGGGAGAGGCCAGGTTGTCACGTCAAACAATAGTAGGAAAAATCGAGGGACTTTAATGAGCTAGATCTCAAGGCATTCCATGGTGGATCTTATTATAATGCTGGGCAAGGTTTCAAACAGAGAACAGGAGAAAAGGAAAGTTATTTTTTTTTTTTTCCAAAGTGGAGTTCTGACTTGTGTTGATGCCATCACGCAGAGCCTCCTGTTCCTGCCTGGAGCCAGCTGTCTGTCATTTAGGAGTGTGAAATCAATTGGGCTACAGAGATGTAAAATCCCTAGGGGCAAAATTAAAAGTGACCCAAATCCAAACCCACGTGGTCCTGTCAGGAACATGACTCTCACACAGCAAGTTTCAAAGATTTGGTTTCAAAATTCGGGTTTCTTATTTTAAAAAATATGCAATTGTTTGACATTAGATCTGACAGACAAATTATAGCTTCAGCAATAAAGGCTTTTAAGATCAGAAATGAAAGGAGAAATTACTTAAAAAAAAAAAAAAACCCACCCAGGCTTGCGTTTTGAGGCGTTTGTGCACGTATGCTCCATTGTCTTTCCTCCTTGCAAATATACAGGGATAAATCAGCTGATAAGGCCGTAAATAGAGAAGCGAGTTAAAGGTAATTTCTGGGGAAACAGCCAGCTTGCTGGCAACCTCTGGAAATCAGTATGACGGATGGGTCACCCGCTGTCACTGGCTAGAGCTGCTCACCAGAAGGTTGAGCCATGGACTCTTTGTAGGCCCACCCCATCCCTGGCCCTCACCTAGCGCTCAGACAGTCAACCCAGCAGGGCCTGGCAGAGGGAATCCTGGCAGGGCCCCTTGTTTTTCTTCCCTCCCACCCACAGGCTCAGGACTACCACAGAGGATGGTTCACATCCTTGACCCTGCACAGAGATTACAGGAGCAGCTCTGAAATGGTCACTGACCCAGCAGGCACAGGGGTCCAGCCATCTGGTCTTTCTGACCTCATGGGCACAGGGCTGAGGATGTTCAGATTCATCTGCACATGGCAGCTTTGGTGGGGCCGATCCCAGCCCAAATTAGGGACTCCAGTCCCATCTGGGCCAGTTATCTTTTTGAACAGAACAACTCTTTTTCCTAGATGCATGCCTGGAACATGGCAAAACAGCAAGACCTATCTAGACCTATCTAGGCTCTAGAAGGCCCCCCAGAAGGGCTACATCCCCCCATTGTGGGGAGAGGAGAAGCTGCCCAATGCCTCAGGCTTTGGCACAACCTTGGCAGCAGCTAGAACTCCCACTGTCCAGTGTGTCAGAGTTGGCAGCTCATGAACTTGAACTGGAAGTTGTTGGTTTTTTTTTCTTTTAAGAGAGAGGGAGCTTAACCAAAACAATTCAAACAAGAAATCAATTTAGTCAATTTTTTAAAAAAAAGATCTTAAACAAAGCAAGAGTTTACCAGAATTTAGATGTAATTTTCTATAATTTTGTCATTTAAAACTAGTGCTGATTTCCAAAACAAAGGCAGTCAGGGCTCAATCAGATTGGGAATTAAATCCAACAGAGATCCAGACATGGGCTTTGTTGTTGGGATGCTTGACAAGGCCTAAAAATTGCTCGAAATGATAGAGACTTGTGAGAGCAGGCGGGAAAGAATGGCTTGCTGGATTCATTGATCTGCTAAGAGGCAGGGCCCTCTGAAATGAGATCTCAAGGGGCTTTAAGTAGGGAGGCTGAGAAGCTGTGCCCAGATGTGTACACTTTCTAGGACCATCTATTCTCCTCTTTCAAAGGTGGTGTGGATGCTGCATGGGGCAGATCATCCACCGTGACACCTCTTGACCCCTTCTGCCTGCACCTGGTGGCGGCCTGGCAGCCTGCCCCCTGCACTCAGCAAGCACAGAGGCTCTGCTTGTCTGGAGTACCAAGGGATTGGCAGAAATGGGGCAGATGAACCCTGCAAGCTCACCTCTATGGCCCCTGGTCCTCCCGACCCCTCCTACCAGACATACATCAAGAGCGAGGCCTGTTTCCCGAGGACCTCCGCCCTAACCCTAAGGCCGGAAGCTCCCTGACATGTTCCTGTCCTGGCTCTGTTCTCAAGGATCTACCTTTGAGTTCCTGGCATGCACACTCCCCTGGTGCTGGGGAAGGGGGTTCACTGAAGGCCGAGGCTGGAGGTGCTCTTTCCCAGAGTCTCACACAGCCATCCTTGAACCCAGGAAACAAAACAATTCCCATGGCTCAGGATGGTCTGGCAATGCTCCTGGCCTGACTAAATGTCTTGGGCGCTCTCTTACCCAATGGCATGGCAGAGGGCGCTTTCCCCAGGAGGGACATAGACAGTCCAAGTTCCTAATGTCCTCACGGTGGAAAATGGAAAAGGCCAAATGAACTGTTCTGTGGAGCCCTAAGAGGAGCGGATGATTCTGCTCATTCTGTGCTTAGCCTGGCCTTGGGGGTCAGAGGTGAGAACAGCCCAGGGCTTGGGCCAGAGGGAGAAGGACCCTGAACTTTTCAGGCTCTCCCTTCCTTCCTCCTCTCGGTCTCCCCTTTCTTGCCCATGCACATTTCCCTGCCTTGTCTTGTCCTCCACACATCCCCACCCCCTCATCTCAGGCCAGTTGTCTGGGTAGGTGGAGGCCCCACTGCAGCCTTCAGGTTAGGTGAGGCCAGTGAAGGAGCTGCCACAAAGCAGGGTGCTGTCCTGTGTTGCAGCGACCACGCAGGGAGGCACGGACATGGGCACACGGGGAGGCACGTGGGCAGCGGGACTTACCTCTGGGGTGCCCTGGGTCGGTGAACTCATACTTCCCCACGCCAATGGTCCGTAGCATCTGTAGCCCATGGGCCGAGTCAGTCGTGGGGGGCCCATTGGTGGCCGGGGCACCGCTGGGGAGAGTGGCAGACGGCTGGGCCGGTGGCGGCGGAGGCAGCAGGGGCCCTGCCATGTGGCCATTGCCCACAGCGGTGTGTCCTGGGCGGGCTACCTGCCCCACACCGGGCAGTGTGGACACGGCCAGGGGCTGAGGGCTGGCATACAGGGCCTGGGCAGGCATGTTGACCACCACGCTGCTCAGTGGCTGAGAGGGCGCCTGAGGGAGCGAGTAGTGGCCCGGCATCAGCGGGAGCTGGGGCCCCACGTGGGGAGGCAGTGAGGGGGTCACCCCAATGACCGGGGCCTGGACGTTCACAGCCGGGCTGAAGGTGGGAGGCTGGGCCACTCCATAGGAGTGTGCGATCAGGGCAGGCTGGCTCCCGGCGGCCACCGTGGTCACCCATGGCCCTGTGCCTGCAAGGGAGATGGAAGAAATGTCATCAGCCCGCTTCACATTCACTCAACAAACACTGACTGTCCCAGGCCCTGTGCAGGTAGAGGTAGACGAGATACCTGCATCCGGCAACTTACTGATTAGGAATCTGTGATTCCAGTAGCCTGGGGAAAGTGTGTTAGGGGCATATGAACAGATGGCCATGTGGCTCAGAGCAGCAGGCAACACCTGCGGGGGGAGGCAAGAAGCAACAGAGCAGAGAAAAACACCAAAGACCGTTGAAGAGACCTGGGTTCAAATCCCAGCTCTGCTACTTCCTAGCTAAGAGCCTCGGCAAGTTACTTATCTTCTCTGAGCCTCATTCTTCTCACCTTTAAATGGAATGAACAATACCTACCTCACAGGACTACTGGGAAGAAATGAATGGGAAAATGCGTTGAGCACATATAGATTTTCTTAAGAAACTTACAAGATAAATCTTTCT